>PVJH01011203.1:0-69915 GCA_004026705.1 Nesogale talazaci | reverse complement strand
TGCTCAAGCTTTCCATGTCTCCTGCTTTCTTTTTCCATCGAAGTGTTTCTCCAGTTTATTGTGTTATTGGTTTGGGGTTTCTGGGTGTCATTTGTTGTCGTTGTTTGGTGTGTTTGCCACTACATGCATCCCAGAATGGGTCGATTCAGAGAGATTGGAACTGGGTAACTAGTTTATTGCGGGTGAAAAATGGGAGTTTGGAGGGCCATGGGGAGCTAATAACAATGAGTATGAAAAGGAAGGCACTATTCTAGAACTGATAATTGTACAACTCTTTTAAATATTACTAAACTATTGAAGTATAGGATATGTGAATCATAAGTCAACAAAACTTCTTTTAAATAAAGAATATGTGTGACTTTCTCCTTCCATGATTTCTTTAGGGTTCAGCATGGTTGTGGCTTTAGGCCTTCATAAAAAAAAAGTGGATGAAATGAATAACCTGAAGAAGACAGGCAAAGAAGGCACTTTAGCAGTAAATATAAGCTTAGAAATTTGAAAGCAAGTGAACTCAGTTCTGTCATTTTACGCACACATTGTTTTAAGTTCCCTGCTAAATGTCGCCGATTTTATCCCTCACTAGTAAACAAAATGTTAAAATATATTAATATTCAAAACTGTTGTAAAAGAAAGATATTTGTTACAACAACATACTTCACTCATGGGCTTCTTTTTGTTTGGCATCACTGCCCTCTGGTGGGAGTATGAGACCCAACCCTGCTCCTGGAGAGCTGCTGCTGGACTTGAACTGACAACCCAGTGGGCTGCAGCCCTGCACACAACCACTACGCCACGGGGGCTCAGCCCCATGTCCTTCATTTATTATGCTTTCGTCCATCAATATGTGAAGTTACAACGGAAACTGTATTGAAATTTAATTTCAAAGCACCAAAGCCTGGGTGGCAGAGGTGATTACGTGCTGTGGTTCTAATCAGAGAGTGGGCATTCCAAACCCATTAGCTGCTCTGAAGAAGAAAGATGAAGCTTTCTTCCATAAAAAATGTACAGCCATAGGCTGAGCCCCGGTGGCGTAGTGGTTGTGCGCGGGACTGCGACCCGCTGGGACGGATGCTCAATTCCAGCAGTGGGGCTGGGCCTCCTGCTCCCAGCACCTGAGGGCAGTGATGCCTAATAAATAAATAAATAAATAAATAAATAAATGTACAGCCTGGGGCTAAGCCCCAGGGCATAGTGTTTGAGTGCAGGACTGCAGCCCACTGGCTTGGTGGTTCAAATCCAGCAGCAGCAAGGCAGGGTAGCTCCCACAATCACCAGAGGGCAGTGATGCCCACCCCCCCCACCCCCCCCAAAAAAATGTACAGTCTGAGAATCACACAGAGGGAGGTTTAGCCTGCCCTTTAAGGTCTCTGTGAATGAGAATAGATTTGATGGCAATGATTTTTTTTCAAGTTTGCAGAAGACTATTGTCTATAGTACAGGACCAGGCAGTGTTTCATTCTTCTGTGCATATGGTAGCTATGGATTAGAACTGAGTTGATGACACATAGCAGTAACAATAGCAAGGCTTACAGTGGAAACCCTAAATCAATTTTGAATCCCCATAGAAATTCAACTCCCACTGAAATCTTTCTGACTACTCACCAGCAATATAAATAGCCTTGCCCTTTGGCTGAGCATATTAGAAATTGGATATTTAACAATGATACAATAGAGAAACGGCTTATTACTAAAGTCAACAAAACCTTACTAGCCTGCAAAAAAGAAGAAAATATCCCCCTGAGGAAGTAGGCAAACGACCTGAACAGAAGTTGCATCTAGTTGCACTAGATGACCTGGATAGCCAATAAACATATGAGAAAATGCACACAATCATTAGCCATCAGAGAAATGTCAATGAAAACAATTATGAGATACCACCTAACACCCTTGAGGGTAGCCCAAGGCAGAAAATCGGAGAGCAAATGTTGGAGAGGACGTGGTGAGCTAGGAGCTCTCCTCTAGTGTGAGTGGCTGTGGAGATATGCCTGGCCACTGTGGAAATTCATCTGGCAATATGTAAAGCAAATGAAACTGAGCTACCTTACAACCCAGGGATTCCTCACCAGGTTATATACACAGAAGAGGGAAGAAATAGAGCACAGCCACCGTGTGTGTTGGCGTAATTCACAATTGCAAAGAATTAGAAACAACCTAAAATGTTCTCCCATAGATGAATGGACTAGAAAAGTCTTGCACTTACACACAATAGAGTACTAAGCATCATTAAATATCACTGACGGTCGCATGAAGCAAATCATCTCATGGGAAGAATTAGAGGAAATGATGCTAAGTTAGCCATTCACAAACGGAAAAGTAAAACATGAGTCCATGGGGTAAGTATAGTTAGCATAGTAACTTTAGAAGAAAATCCACTTATCTCAGACTCCATGGATTGAGGTACAGACAATAGAGAGGGGGACAGCGCACACTCACGGATGCACATACCATACCGGCGCAAAGAAGGGAAAGGGGGTCCGGGTAGGGGAACAGAGAAAAGAAAAACAAAGAGAGGGAGACCATGGCTTGGGGGAGCAGGCACTAATTCAACCATGGGGAGGATATTACTTTTGCTTCCTCAGAAATGGGAGTGTAAGTGCAGACTCCACCACAGTGTGCCTAGTCATGAGCACCAGGCAGCCACATGGAGTAACTCGTAAACAGAGAAGTCAAGCCTCCCATCAGAGCCAAACTGACTTCCTCCCAAGAAGTATCTGCTACAGAGGACAATCATGAACAGGGAAAGGGGGTGGCCTGCTGAACCCACACAGAAGCAAATCAAAAAGGAAAAACAGAGGGAGGACTAGACTCCCCACACAGCCTTAGGACAGCATCCCTGCACAGAGATGTTAAGGCACAGATTGTAGGGTCAACAACAGCTCAACATCTAATGTTCCCTCACTGGTACATCCCTCATTCTGTCACAGTCCATGGGAAGGACAATAATGGGGACACATGGTGGTGAGTGAGTCAAGTCTGAACCACCCAGAATGGGGCAAATCAAGAAAGGAACATAACAGATCAGCAACAGGAACAAACCCGTGCCACAAAGCCTCAAAAATAGACTTCAGGCAGGGAGAGGCAGTTTCTGGACCCCCAAGAACCGGTGTGGAGATAGTCTTAAAGGTCAGCAGATAGATCTAAATTCATGTATACTTTCCCTTTTGGGGGGCTTTTTTCCCTTCTATTTTTTGTCTTCTTTTTGTTTTGTCTCCATTATCATTGCTTTCCCTACCTATAGAAGATAGGCATGGGAAGCAGCCTAAGGAGAAGCAATGAGACCAACAATAGTTCTGAAGTGAATAGGTAGAAGGAGGAGATGTGGAAAGGGAGTGGTGAGCAAACAACTCCATAGACAGGGAACAACTAGGGAATTAAAAGCAACAAGCAGGATGTAGTGCTATTGGAGCAAGAGCAATCTAACTAATAGAAATTACTAAGAAGCAGAAGAGAACAACTATGGGAGGGAGGCAGGTGACAGGTAAAGGGAAACAGAGGGAATATCTAGGAAACAAAATTATAGATACAAGTGTAAGCATAGGTGTGCACTCATGTGAATATATTAATTTATAAAATAGAGGTATCGGCCTATGTACATATATTCATATGGCAGTACACTGAGGAAGTAGACAGGCTTTGGGCCTCTGCCCAAGCCCTCCCTCAATGCAAGAACACTTTGTTGTAACAACTTGGCCTTCTGTGATGCTCACCCTCCCAAAAGGATTACTGATGCAAAATGGATGCATAAGTAAGTGTGGTTAAAAAAGCAGATAGTACCTACCTATCAAAAGATACAGCATCTGGGGTCTTAGAGGCAAGGGGTTAAACAAGTCGCCACCTATCTGAGAAGCAGCAACCTACATGGAAGAAGCACATCAGCAAGTGAGATTATGAAGTGTTGGCAGGATCAGATAAGAGCCACCAGAAAACACAAAACAAAACCAAAAAACATATTGTTGAGAATGAGGGGGTTCAGAATAGAGACAAAAATCCAATCTGTAGACTATAGGACATCCCCTCAAAGGGGACATTCCTCACAAGGAAGGAGTGGCTCAGTCTGGGTGCAGTGTAGCACTGATGAAACACATAATATTCCTCTGATTCTTTGAGGCTTCCTCACTCCAGTCCAGTCTTTCAGTTCTGGGTAGGCCATAGCATGTACACTAGTACAAGTAAGAACTCAGGACACAAGGCATCCAGATCACATACCCCCCCCCCCACAGCCAGCAACAGAAATGTGAGTGAGCTGCCATTATTATGCAGAAACTAAGGGCAGGGAAAAGTGAACTGTCACTCGAGTGCCCTTTAAGTGTGGTGGAATGAATGAACTAAATCCTAGTTGTGTAGCAACAGGGTAAGGGGCTGCTGTGGGAGTGGGGTAAGGGGTGAAGTGGGAGAAAGAAAGAACTGATTGCAATAATCAATACCTAACTCCCCTACCCCACCGCTGCCTCATCTGAGAATATACAACAGAAATGTGGGTGAAGGGAGAAAACAGCTGGTGTAAAATATGAAAACAGTAATCATTTATCAAAGGGTCACAAGGATGGAAGAGTGTGGGAAGGAGGGGGAAAAGAGTAGCTGATACCAAGGGCTCAAAATAGAAAGCAAACGCTTACAAAATGATGAGGGCAACATATGTTCAGATATGCTTGGTACAATTGATGTATGGATTGTTGCAAAGCTGTGAGAGCCCCTAATAAACTCTTTCAATAAATAAGTAGATACATAGCTTTGGGAAAATAAATAAATAGAAGGATATTAATTCTATATCTCAAAATAGGTTCCTAAGAGATACTCTTTTTTTAAATCATTTTATTGGGGGCTCATACAAATCTTATCACAACAATGCACCTATCCATCCATGTGTCAAGCACATTAGTACATTTGTTGCCATCATCTTTCACAAAACATTTTCTTTTACTGAGGAAGTCTGCAAGAAACTATCTACAAATGCGAGTCAAGTTTCAGAATGCACTGAGAAAAGATGGGAATAGAGGGAAACCAGTAAACTGTTGTCAGGTTGATTCCAACTCAGAATGACTCTGGACAACAGAGCCGAATTTATCCATACAGTTCCCAAAACTTTCACTTGTGCAGGAACAGAATGCCACATCTCAGGGGAGCTTGAACTGCTGACATTTTCACAACTAGCCAAGGACTTAACCACAATGGAGCTTGCTTTAGAAAAAGTAGAGATGAATGAAAAACAGATAATCAAAGAAATCCACTTTTGACTAGTGAACAAAGGTAAAGGTAACATTGACATGATGTATTAAGCTTATCATATATGATCATGTATAAGCCAAGTTTTTCAGCACATTTTTTTATGTAGGCTTTGTGGTAAAATTAGATGCCTTGGCTGATATTTGGGTTGATTTATACTCGAGTATAAATGGCAATTCAATTTTGAAAGAGAAAAAAACAAAAACTTAGGCGTTTCCTTTAGGATGAATGTCTTTAATCAGAGAAACAAACAAACAAACAAACAAACAAAAAACACAAATGCCAAGAAACTATACAAAATTCTCTGAAGCTGGCCTCTTTCCTCAAAGATATTTTTGGCATTAAGTTTCCATGAAAAGTTACTTAGTCCCTCCCAACATAAGTCCATGGAGGACACAGCTGGCCAAATCAGCATCCTTCATTTTTTTATATATCTTGTCTTTAATCAGTGAAAAAAAAGTTATTGCTATGAATTAGTCATAGCAAACTTTTAAATGCCCTAGTTAGGCTGCATGTGATTGGGCTAAAGAGATTTCCAGCTGCCTTTCTTATGGAGAAACTAAAGGCAGGGAAAAGTGAGCTGTCACTTGAGTGCCCTGTAGGTGTAGTGGAATGGATGAACTTAATCATTTAGCTGTGTAGCAACAATAGTTTCATAACAATTAGGTGCTCTTATCATATCATATCAACCATTAGATCTTGAAAAGGAAGCAAATGATTACATGATCATCTGAGTCTAGTTGATATGCAGCAGGGGGTTAATACTCACACTTCAGTTCATCTGTGGAGAACATCTGTAGGAAAGGCAGCTGGCGGTATGGCAGAGTACAGTCATGCAATCAAGTTTCAGTTTCAACCCAAGTGAAATTAGTGATGTCAACCAAATGTTTGCTATTAATCTGTATTGCCTGATTTGCATCATACTGTACCACATGTTAGCATATCTCCCAAATGGCATTGTCTGATTGTGATCATTTTGATAGCTACTGAACATCAAGAGTGAACTCGGCAACGTTGTTATGGAGAAATTTCATGGCCACATAATTGAGATTCTGATGAAATGTAAGCAAGTAAATGAGGATACACAATTGAATTAAAATTATTCATTCCATTTTCAATGAAACGTATGCCCCAATAGTAAAATTAGAAAGGTGTGATATCATGAAAATCATAAACAATTTTAAAAGGGTTTTTTTCAGTCTGTGGAGATACCAGTCCTGTTGTCCTGGAGCAGTCACCAACACTACAGGATATCTATGACGACAATTGTGCTAAAGAGACCATTAAGCAGTTAAAATGCAAAGATGCTACTTTGAGGACTAAGGTGAGCCTAACCAGACTCATAGTATTTCTAACTGCTAATTTGCATGAAAAAGCTGAACAATAAATAAGGATGATCACCAAAGAATTGATTGCCTTGAAAAATGGCCGTGGTGGTGAATTATGCTGAAAATACCATAAGCCTCTTGAACAAGGCTGTGAGGAAAATTTAACAAACTCGTGTTGGAAGAAGTACAGCCAATATGTTCCTTGGAAGTGAGGATGGCAAGCCTTTGTCTCATGGACTTTCAACAAGTTATCAAGAGGAATCCTTATTCCCTATTGAAGGACATCATTCTTTGTAAACTGGCTGGAACAATAAGCTCAAACAGCAAAGATTATGAGAATGGCCCTGTACCGGACATTGCTTTATTCTACAGAATCTCATTATAGGTTGGTACTGACCCCACGGCACCTAAAAACAATGAAAGAGCAACAAATAAGTAGCATGAAGTGCAAATGCTATATCAAAATTCTAATGCAAATCTCTTATTATCACAAGTAATTGCTGGGGTGAGCAGCATAAAATTCAGATCATAGCATTTCATAAACTAAGCCCTTAGAGACATCAAAGAACTAAAAAATCTGTCATTGCATTCCAACCTTCCTGATATGATTGCTGAAGACAACTGTGTGCATAAGCAAATGTGCTGAAGAAAGCTGATGGTGCCTGGCTCTCAAAAGATATAGTGCCTGAAGTCTTAAAGACTTGAAAATAAACAAGCATCCATCTAACTCAGAAGCAAGAAAATCCACGTGTAAGAATCACACCAGCCTGTGTGTCAAAGGGATCAGGTATCAGGCATCAAAGAACTAAAAATTTATATCATTATAAATGAAGGGGAGTGCAGATTGGGGACCCAAAGTCCATCTGTTGGTAGCAGGACATCTCCTAACAGAAGGGCCACAGGGAGGAGACAAGTCAGTCAGGGTACAGTGTAGCAACAATGAAATAAGCAATTTTTTTCTAGTTCTTAAATGCTTCTTCCCCCCACTCTCATGATCCCAATTCTACCTTATAAATCTGGTTAGACCAGAGGCTATCCACTGGTACAGATAAAAACTGGAAACACAAGGAATCTAGGACAAATGATCACTTCAGGATCAGTGGTGTGAGTGGCGATACCGGAAGGTTTGAGGGAAGATGGAATAAAAGGGGGAATCAAGTATAAGGATCTACATATTGCATCCTCCCTGGGGTACAGACAACAGGGATGTGGGTGAAGGGAGACTCCAGACAGTGGATGATTTGACAAAATAATAATGATTTATAAATTATCAAGGGTTCATGAGAGAGGATGGAGCAGGGAAAGAGGGGAAATATGAGGAGCTAATGCCAAGGGCTTAAGTAGAAAGAGAATGTTTTGAGAATGATGATGACAACAAATGTAAACACGTGGTCTGCATATAGTGAATGGTTGTATTGATTTAATAAGAGTTGTATGAGCCCTCAATAAAATGATTTAAAAAAAGAATAGATAACTTAAAAAATGAAAGCCATTAGAAATTTGTAAGATTGAAATATTCAAAATAATATTAAATGCACATGTAACAGATTCCTCATAGAGTGTAAAATCCAGTCCAGTACAAAGTCAGAAGTCCGATAATAACCCATATGCCCAACTCACAAAGTCATAGGTCAGTGGGTGCAGAATTCTGGTGCTGGCAGGAGTCTCCCCATGGTTCCTCGCTTCCGGACCTCAGGGTCCATCAACAGCATGCCACTCCAGCTTCAGAGGTCTGGCTCCATCAGGGCAAAGCTGTGCGGTCTCTACACTGGCCCCTCCAGCTTCTCGGACGCTGACATCTTGTCTTTTCCGTGACTCATCGCCTCTGAGACTAACTCTTAACAACTGGGGAAGGTAGCTTCTCATCTTCACAAAGGAAATATCGCAAGATTTCCCAGAAGTCTCAGGAGAAAGCCATGCTCACATAGAGGCCTCATTGGCTACTCAGTGGCTATCTCCAGATTAACAGACTAGACTCCACCCCTATATTTCAATCATAAAATAGCATAAGCAAGACTGCCATATCAAGTAAGGGGTTTTAACTCCTTAGCACCTGCAAATGAGGTCAGAAAGCTGCAATCTGATTGACATGCTTAACTACACTTCTTGACTCTTAATCCTCTCAAATTGACAACAAATTATGTAACCACCACACTGACATTAAGTTGATTTTTACTCATAGTGACCTGATAGGGCAACCTAAAAATGTCCTGGTGGATTTCTGAGACTGCAATTCTTCACAGGGATAGAACCCTCATCTTACTCCCATAGAACAGCTGGTGGTTTAGAACTGCCAAACTTGTAGATAGAAGTCCATTATGTAATCACTATGTCCCCAGAGCTCCTCTCATTCTCCACAGTACTTACAATAATCCACTGACATGCATAGGTTTAAGGCTCACTACACCTCTCCCTTATCTCTTCTTCCTGATTATTGTACGTTTTCTCTTCTGTTTAATGAGCCAAGGTGGTGTACTAATTATGCTTAGGAAAGCTACCTGCAGGCTCAACAGTTTAAAACTACCAGCAGCTCTGTGGGGAAAAGACTGGGCTTTGAATTCCCAAAACAGTTGTTATAGTCTCTGAAACTCACAGGAAGTCGTTATGAGTCAATACAGACTTCATAAATCGCTATTGTAATTCTTCTGTCTTCTGTCAGGTATTAATATTTTCACCTGTGTTGCTGTGTTTAAAAGCAATCAAATTGGGAGTTTTCATAATCCCTTCAAAAATAAGATCTGTTGTAAGATTCCATTACATACTCAATTCATTGTGGGAGGGGTGTAGATAATTTGATAGTCAAAAAGAATCATCAAATGCAAGGAGCAAGCCCCCACCGCCACCCACCTCCCACCCCCCAAACTGCCCTTTGGTATTCTGATCTGGAAATCGAGGGAATGTACATTATATGATTTACACTTTAAAAAATAAGTAGCATAGGAATATTTTTAAACCTATTAGTGGTAAAGAAGGGAAACAGCTATTGACAAGTGAGGATAAGCACCCACCATATGGATTCTAACATTTTAATTATTTTGTTCTTTTTCTTTTTTAAGCAACTCTTAGTGGTAATAATTTTTCAACTAATTAAAGACCAGCTGCTACTTAGCAAGCTAGACGCCCAATGAGGGATCTGAAACCTGCTGCATATCCTTCCTTGCCAGCCAGCAAGCTGAATCACCTCCTGTCACTGGCAGCAAATGGATTCTTTTTTGTTTTGTGAAATGCATGTTGTTGTCACACAAACGGGGTCTCCAGAATGTTTTTCTTTCAGAAGAGTTGAACGATCTGACATGCTATTCAATCTCAGGTTTGGAAGAGGCTGGAATCTGTAGCAAAGTCCTTCAAGTCTCATTATGAATATAATTATAGCATGGCTGTGGGGAATTATAGTTTGCACAACCCAGAAAAGTTGAACTGGGAAATATTATGTAGTGACAAACATTGAGATAATGATATTGTGTGCAAGGGTTTGTGTAGACAACATAAATTACAAAAAGTAATCGTATTTCTACTTCTAATGAAGCATGGTTTTATACATTAATGTTCACCTACCCCCCACTCTCCCAAAGAGCATCTTAATGGAAGGAAAGTGCCAAGGTATGCTATTGAGATTAAACTTTCAAAGTAAAGTCTTTGTGTCTATGCTGTGCTTTCCTATCTAGGGGAAAGCAAAGTGACTTAGTTTCTTCACAAAACAAACATAATCTGCCTGTAGGAAGATGTAACTTTCCGTATATATTCATGTGTAAGCCGAATTTTACAGCACATTTTTTATACCATTCTATTGGTAAAATTAGGTACCTCAGCTGATATTCAGGTTGGCATATGCTCACATATGGAAGGTAATAAGTATGGATGCTATTGAAAGATTTTTTAAAAGGTTAATACTCAAAAATAAAATGCTTTTCACTCTTTCAGATATTTATTGTTTCTCAAATCTTCCTCCAATGAGTAAAGAAATCAAATTGATACAACAAAAAATTATTATGAATGATAAATAAACACTCTTGGCTCATTCAGAGACTATAGAATGCCTCCCTCCCAAAACTTTAGCTGTCTGACCACTTTCTAAGATGGTAGAGACTCACCATACAAGTGCCTCTCATCATTGTATTGAATCCTTCGTGAAAGAGTTATGACTATCTGCAGTGGTATGAGATACTGTATAAGGACTGCTACCATCCCCTATTGCTTTCTTTGCTATAGCTCAAGTTCTGTGCTCTAAACACAGTGGGTGCTCAATAAACATGGTTGATCAGCTGCCATTACATCTACTATAAATGACAATGAGGACAAAAAGCCTATCTCCAGGGTCCCTCCAGGAATTCTAGCAAAATGGTGAAGAAACCACATGGGGTATCATGGGACTGGAATTGTTACAGCTTTCAGCAGGGGATTGGCTCTGGCCCTATAAGCCTGGGCTTGGTTTGCAAAATATATAACGAGGAGCAGCAATCTAGAACATACTCTGCTGCATTTTCAGGTGTGGAGTGTAAGTGATATTTAGAATGTGAGTTATGACTGTGCCTTCCCTGAGGTGCCTCTTGGGACAGATGCTATGGCCAGAAGGCAATTTTTTTAAGCTGAAAATTTATCAACTCAATGCTGACGATTGCTTATTCCAGAAATTGAAATTGTCTTTGTCAGGTGTTCCAGCAGGGAAAATGACAGCAACTGGAAGTCATATTTTATTCCACAGTTCTTTACATCTCCATAATGCTGTCATAGTCATTTTCTAGAAGCCAGGGCTGAACATGTCACAATTGCACTCAGACACATTAATGGCCTTCCATTGTTTGTAAGATCACCCTCCAGGTCTTCAGAAGGACAAGCTAAACCTTCTATGGTTTGGTCCTTGCCTACTTATCTTGAATATTTTGTGGGGCTCAGGTTTACATGAATAATAATAAAAGCACCTATTTTGCTTGACAATAAATGAATTTTTTAAATAATAAAAGCATGAATATTATTAATAATATTCATGGTGTTTATATATTAGTATACTAAGCCACAAACAAAATGCCAATAAGTCCATTCTGATTCATAACCTATATAAGGTGACCAGACATCCCACTTTTAACAATTTAACAATGTACCACGGCATTTTAAAATTAAAATATACTATAATACTATTTTTGCATTCTATGACAATTTATGTTGTTCAATATAGACCAAAATTTTAATCAGGGATCCAGTCCCAACCCCAGTCAATGGTGTCCTGCTTAAAATCTGGTCACTTTACAAGTTAGTGTCGGGTGGCACTGCCTCTGTGAGTTTGGGAGGCGGTACTCTTTACAGAATTAAAAAAGCCTGTCTTTCTACCTTGAAGCAGTTGGTGGTTTCAAACTGCTAACCTATGTGTAGCAGCCCAGTATATTATCGTTATCGCTATGACACGAGAACCTCAGGAAAACCCCACAAGTTGGTGCTATTATTGGCAGACACCAACAAGTAGATTTTGATCCACAAATCAATGAAACACTGGCTGGTTCTGCTACATTATATGTGATCCATTGTTTCAGCCACCGGAACAATCCATCTTATTGAGGGGCTTCTATTTTTCTTCTTCTTTTTGTTGCCTCTCTATTGTCCCGAATATGGTGTCTTATACAAGATTAACGTGCAATAAGAAGCCTACCTGATGGCACAGAGTCTGAGTTTGGTCATAGCACTCGTTCATTTGGCATTATCAAATATCAACATCTCCCCCACAGCACATCTTGATACCCATAACATATAGTGAAGTTAAGTGGCTTGTCGAAGGCCAGAACAGTAGTGAGTAATATAGCACATCTGAACCTAAGTACTCTCGACATTTCTATCCCCAGACTGATCACAATGTATTACAAAGACTTGTAATATAGGTCCATGCTTTATAGTCTACTGTTAGTTCCAGGAGAAAGGAACCAAAACTTTATGCAAAATTTATGAGCTCAATGGAAAATGTAGGACTGCTTACCAAAACAAAACAAAATAAACAAAGCTTAGTAAGAATTTCGTACTTGGTAAAGTAGATGGTTACAGAAAATAGGAAAACATTCAATGAGAAGGATTAACATTGTGACTGTAACTATTGGCTCAAACAGAGTAATGCTTGCGAGAGGCCTGTAGTGGCAACCCTGCATCCACAACCACAGATCCACACTGGCAAGGACAGGGAGGATTCCATTGCATGTTTACTTGTGACACATCTGCTGTCTTTTGGATTGTGGCACATAAATGGACATGTTGATAGTGAATTATTCTTGTACTGTAGTGTCCTGTACCATTGTTGTTACTGTTTTACTTAGAAATGGAGTGCTGTGTAAAAATTCTATTGTGTAAAAAGTGGAATTAAGAGATCATAGAAGTTTTTTTAAGCTCTCCCATATATATGTTTCTGGCACTCCTTTGATCAGAGTAAGTATTAGCATTATATATGCTTTATGGAAAGGTCTCCTCTCTTTGTTCTGGAACAATTTGCGTTGCATTTTGACTACTTAGTGTCTTCAATGTACTAAGAATTCTTCCAGACAAATATATCTAGAGTGTTATTTTTGAGCAGTACCTCATTGAAAATGCTCTTTATTTCTTTTGCATAAATATGGTTTTTGTTAGGTGCTGTTGGGTCAGTTCCAGCTCACGGTTCTGCTATGTTCAAGAGGAAACAATGCTCCCCAATCTTGCACCATCCTCACAAGCATGACTGTTTGGAGTCCTTTGTTGCCACCACTATGCCAGTCCACATTGCTGACACCTTTCCTCTTTTTGGTAGACTCTATACAAAACATGATGTCTTTCTTTAGGGACTGTTCCCACCTGATAACATGACAAGGTCCATGAGATAAAGTCATACCAAGCTTCCCTCTCAGAGGTATTTATTCTGGTTGTACTTCTTCAAAAATAGTTTTTGTTTTGTTTTATTTGTCCTTCTCTTTGGCAAATTCAATATTCTTTGCCCACACCACATTTCAAAAACATCAATTATTCCTTGAATTATTTTATTGGCCAGTTTTTGTATGCATATGAAATGATTAAAAAATCCTGGCATTAGTCAGATACACCTTAGTCCTCAAAGTAAACCCTTACTTTTAAAAACTTGAAAGAAATCTTTTCACCAGATTTCCTCAATGAAATGTCTCATGTGCTTTTTTGACTGCTGCTGCTAGGGCCTTCATTGTGACTACAAATAAAAATCTTGTCCTTCTATTGATCATGATGCTACTGATATGTTCAATTGTGAGGATTATGTTCTGTCTATATTGAGAATTTTTGCTTGGCTCCACGATCAGTGCTTATGAAAGCAGTGATCAAGAAGGTATCAAGCAAGGCAGGGCTTGGGTGCAAATCTACTACACAAGACCTCTTTAAGTTTTGAAGAACAAGGGTGTTACTTTGAAGACTAAAGTGCACCTGAATTTCCTCCTATGCTTTGGAAGGTGAATACCAAATTAGGAAGACCGCAGAAGAATGGATTCCTTTCAATTAGTGGGTTGGCAGAAAATATTGATAACATCATAGTTTGCCAGAAGAATGACTAAATCTGCTAGGAAGAAATCCAGCCAGAAACTCCTCAGAAGTCTGGATGACAAGACTGCCTTGCATACTTTGGACATGTTAACAGGGGACAGCATTCCGTGGAAAATGACATCATCCTACCTTGGTGAAGTAAAGGATCCATGTCAAATAGGAAGACCCTCATGGAGATGGATTGACACAGTGAGGGAAACATAACAATTGTGAGTATGATGCTGGACCAGGCAGTGCTATGGATGATGTTGTCCTTAGGCTCTCTGTGGTTCAGAACAGCCTAAACGACACCTAAGAACAACAAGCAATCATGCTGATGACCATGCACATACACCACAGACCACAGTCTTTAATCTTTGCTGGTTATTGCCTCAAGTCTTTTCAGCATGCAATGTTGGAAATGTACCATCCTGAGGCCACATTCTTCATATATGAGATGCCAGCCTCTCAGATTATTTGCTCTTCCTACAGATTAAATGAGTGTGGTGGAAAGATACAAGTCTAAGGCACACCTTTATTGATTTAGGAATAAGTTCTTCATGGTCATGCAGTTGTTTCATATTTATAATCACACTGTATGAGAGTAGAGTTGTCTCATTGAGTTATTGAGGCTGTAAGTCTCTCTCTCTCTGTCTCTCTGTCTCTCTGTCTCTTTTCTCTCTCTTATTTCAGTTCAAACTTGCTTCCCTTTACCATTACATAGTTTGGTACCCAATCAAGGAAAACTTGATCAAATAAGGTCATCTGTTATCAGTAATATGTCCAAGTGAGTGTTTATAATCAAGCAGCAATATCAGTGAATCTTTGGGAAACCCAGTTGTGTGTGTTTACACATTATCAAGGCCCAGTTTCTCTGGAGTGGATATTCCCAGATTATTTAAAGTTGGTCTAAATTCCTTGATGACATAGGGGAAGATTCCCTGATGAGGTCCTCCTTTGTCCTTAATAACCTCTAGGATGTGAACTGCACTAGCAAAAATCATCTAATATTCTGTATGCTCACGGCATCAATTATTTTGGGTTTGCCAACCAGATCATAATGAATAAGTTCATGCAGTGTGCAATTTCCGGGCACCAATAATCAGCTGGTTGAAGTATATCACCCAGTGAACAACAAACTCTTAATCTACCTTTTGAGACTCATGGAGTGGTAGCAAATTTGGTGGCAATTGCAGCCAGGTCATTGGCCTGGACAGACTGCAGAAAGCCTTGAGGGTTGACTGAGACAGGGCTGCATTGAAGAGCACTTTTCAGCAGAAGGGGACTTGGCAGCACACAGGCTAAGATTGGAAGGAAGCCTGGATCGGGCTATAAATCTCTAGGGAATCAGACAGCCTCATCTTCCTCCTAAAGTGTGGCTAGTAGGTTTGAACCACCAAACTTTGTCTCTTTGCTCCAAACATTTAAGTCACTGTAGCACTGTGGCTCCAAGTAGATGCAAAAGAGGCAATTTATTATATTCAAGTTGCTTTGAAACTATGAATACAAATTGGAGATGAAAGCGAAGTCAAGAAGCAATGCATAAGGAAATGTTAAATCTTTGTAAAAGCTAATTGCGATGATAATTGCTTTCTGCTTTGGAACCACATGGATGATGTTGGCTCTTACAATGGAATTTGTTCAGAGAAATAAGCTAGATTGGGCTATTCAGCAATGACTGAATTGTTCATTAGGTTAAGAATGAAAAGCAATCTTGTAAAATGCCATCTTTTGCGTTTATTTTAATTTGCTGAGAATATTTATGCCAACTAAATGTGAAATTTCCCCACTATCAGTCCTACCTTATTAAGGTGGAGAAATAATATGATTAAGTGCCTTTGAAGAATAGTCACATTATTTAAATAGTCATCACTCTTTTTCAGGAGTGATATAGACAAGGAAAAATCAGGTGCAGGATTAAGAAGCGAGATTCAAGATACTTGTCAGAAACAGGACAATTAGGAGAAAGGATTAGGTCTGTGAGGAATTTATTCTGAACAGCATCTGCAGAGATCTGCCTCGCTCTGGAAGAATCCTACACCTATCATACCTTACTGAGTTACTCCACCCTACAATACATATGCACATGCAGAGAAGTGCAATAAAATGAATATATATGTGTGTGTACATATAGCATATATACCATTTCCTGACCTAGAGTCACCAGTACTTTATAAAGTCACAGTGACTTTACTAATCTTCCCATGCAGCTGTCACTAATCATCTGTTATAAAAACTGCTCCCTTGAGCTTTCTCAAGCCTAACTTGAACTCAGAAAAATTGCTTGTATATCTGACTTGTGTTCTTGCTTATGTCCTTCTCTTCAACTTGAACCTCTGTGGATTAATCTCCTTGGGTCTGTTAATATTTGCATAAATATCCGGTCTGCTTGTAAATACTAATGAGATTGGAAATTTGGAAACTATTCCTAGTCGGAATCCTCAGTCTGAAACTGTTCCTATTTTCATACTGACTTCATACTCACACTTTTAACTTTCATTCTGAGGCTTCATGGCAAACCACTACTAAAGTTTGTTTAGAACTATCTCCTTTTACAACATGAATCTTAACTAGTAAGATGCAGACCTTAACATTGTTTTGAGGTTTTTCAAGTGCCTTTGACTTAGCAAGACCTTATCATGAAGAGGCTCCAGAAAGGTGTCTGAAGTGAATGCCTTACAGGAGATCATAAAGTTCAAGTAGCAAACCACTCACTCTCACTCACTGCCAAGGAGTCACTGCTAACTCCTCATGACCCCCTATGGCAGTGGCTCGCAATGTGTGGGTCATGATCTCTTTGGGGGTTGAAGGTACCTTTTACAGGAGTCACCTGATTCATAATAGTAGCAAAACCATGATTATGAAGTAGCAATGAAAGTAATCTTACAGCTGGTGGGGGGGGGTGTCACCACAACATGAGGAACTGTATGGAAGGGTTGTGGCTTTAGGAAGGTTGAGAATCACTGCTCTATGGGCTTCTGAGTTTGCAATTGCTTATGGGAGTACAGAGTCTAGTCTCTCTCCCAAGCAGCTGCTGGTGGTTTCTCCTTGCCAGCTGTGCTGGTCCCAGATCAACACATCACTACTCCACAGCCAGGACTGTCTACGAGCTAAAGGCATACTTCAAGATATATGGGCTCAGCAGAAATTTATGAAATGACTAACTGTTATGCCAAATTCCACAGTGAAGAAGGGTTAACTGCAAATTATGAACAAAGTCTTAGTCTTTGGCTCAGTTCTACGGAAAGGGTCATTTCAGTAGAAGATGTAGATTCATAACTAGAGGAATTTTAATAGAAAGTCAAATAAGGCAAAATTTACTTTCATGAACAGCCTTAAACACACAGAGAGAGAAAGAGGGAAACTGTACTTGTAGCTACTTCAGTGCATTGAGTAAAATTTACTATTTGCAATGAATTGTATTGTCATCATAAAATAGATTCTCATTAATATTTGAGTGATGTGAATGGTTAAATTGCATACTACTAAGCATGATTAATAATTGAATTCCATGTAGAGGCACTTCAGAAGGAAGGTCTAGTATTCTGGTTGTATAATATAACACCCTGGAAAATCAAGAGGAGTGCAGTTTTACTTGATACACATGGGGCCATCATGAGTTTCAATCTATTTGCGGCAGTCATGTGCTTATGTTAATTTTGATTGAAATGTAGGGATGGAATCCAGCCTTTTAATCTGGAGATAGCCATTGAGTAGCCAATGAGGCCTCTATGTGGGCATGGCTTTCTCCTGAGACTTCTGGGAAATCTCACGATTTTTCCCTAGTGAAGTTGAGAAGCTACCTCCCCCAGTTGTTGGGAGTTAGTCTCAGAGATGATGAATCATGGACAAGACAAGATGGCAGCGTCCAAGAAGTTGGAGAGGCCACATGGCTTTGCCCTGATGGAGCCAGACCTCTGAAGCTGGAGCAGCCACATGGAGACCTCTGCTAGCGATGAGTTGCTTCTGCTGTTGATAGACCCTGAGCCCTGGAAGTGAGGAGCCATGTGGAGACCCTTGCCAGCGCCGGGATTCTGCACCCACTGACCTGTGACTTCGTCAGTCGGAAGGAGACTTTATAGACTGATTTGGGGCATATGGGTTAATATCAGACTTATGACTTTGAACTGGACTGGGCTCAATGTCCTCTTCCACTTGGATATAAACCTTTTCCTTATATCGATATGCTTGTCTATGAAATTTGTTCCTCTAGTCTACCCAGACTAACACACTGCTCAATGGTAACTTATTTCTTTTCTTTTCATTTACTTTGTTATAATGCTCAATGACACCCAAAATGGTAACTCAAAGTTGACCTGAGGAGAGGCAGTTACAAAAGAAAGAGAACTGGGATGTACACATTTGTCCAGGGAAACATCAGGTATGTGTGCTGTTATATCTATGAGGAAATGTAGATCAAATGCCTAAGAGATTTCAAAGGTAGGATATAGTAAGAAGCAGGCTGTACACATATTAATTACTTGAAATTAGAGCTACTAAGTATGGGTTATTAAGTGCTGATTAGACAATGATATTATGTGTTCTGGCAGCTTTGATAATAGGGAACCAAGTTTACTTCCAAAGGGAGGAGAGATCATTAAAATTTTAATTTGTTTCTCAACATTTCAATTATAACATGTTTAATGTGCTGGGCATTAACCTTAAGGGAGTTAACATAATTATGGGCTGTTCCAAAACCTTGTTGTCTTGCATTTGTCTTCTCAAAAGATTAGGTTTTGCAACTGCTTTAAGATGACCCTTGGCTCTCAACTACTTTATGTTTTCATCCTCTTTACACAGTGTTTTTGTTCTCTAGAGATTGGCACAATTATTTCAAATGACAGAAGACCTTTTCATATTGCTGGACAAAAGCTTGCAAATGTGTCTTTTAAATAAAGGTTTGCAGAGACTTAATAAACAGTTCCTCTGCAGATTTCATATTAATGTCTTCCTCTTGTTTAGAGTCTATTGGCCTCTCACTTATTCAATCAATACTTACATTGTCTTCAAGTCATGATTCTCTGTCAAGTGATTATATGGACTTCCATGAGCTCACACCTTCCCTCTGCGGTTTAGTTTACTAATCACACCCAGGATTAACTGACCCACACCACTGAAAACGTTTCTCTGACATCCTTGAAAGTTCTTCTCTCTGTGTTCCAGCAAAATAATATACCAATTTAACCTACCAATTCCCACTAATAAGAAACAATTAAGCAAAATATCGGAGGATTGTAAATTTTCACCTATGTATTTTGAACAGTTTGTTCTGAAAGTTTCCCTGCTTGAGTGTCAATATATGTTGGGAATTTTAATTCAGAGCTCAAAAATAACATTTCTAGAAGCTAATTAAAATAACTACATTTGGACTTCAAGGTTTCAATTAATAGACACTATTTTAGGAAAGTATAATAAGCATACACAAAAATGTCTTAGACCCAAAGGCACACTATTTAAATGTCGAAAATGTGATGCAAATTTGGAGTAATTAGTGAATAGATAATATTTAGAACAACAACACTAGATAATATATCTCTAAGATGGAGACCTAATAAAAAGAATAGGTTGAAGAACTGACCAAATCAGCATTTAAAAATAAATTTTCATTAAAATTTGGTTATTCCATTTACCAAGTAAAGAAGGTTTTAGAAAAGAAATGATCAATTGTGTCAAAGGCCATTTAATAAGTGAGCTAATTGTTGTAATTAAACAAGTTGGCAAAATTGAGATCACTAAAAATATTCTCCCAAAATAGTTTGTGAGAAATTGTATGGAGAAAACTATGACTGGAGAGAGGTCCACAAAGAATGGAGTGATGAGAATACAACAAAGAAGTTCTGTTGAATCTGACTAATTTGCCTTGAGATATGAGGAAGTATTAGAAGGAGTATATGTGTTCAAAACAACTTTACTTTTCTCCTTGTTCTTTTTCCTTTTTAAGATGGAGTATGGGTAAAATTGATGCTATTATTGAAATTTTTGTTGGGAGCAGCATTATTGTCAAGATGAAAACATCTGACACAGAGGATAAAGGGACAATATTCTTATAACTTCATAGATCAGAAAATTGAGTCCTGAAAAATTGAGGAATTTACACTGGGTTGCACCACCACTCATAGAAATAATTGGAATAAAACCTCTGGTTGTCTCACTCCACAAGTTTGTCTCTCAAATTGCTTCCTGTTAGAGGAGAACATGATGAACTGGGTCACTGTAAGCCAAGGTCTGCAAGTTATTGATCTGTTTGAGTCATGGAGAACCAAGTGTGTCAGAGTAGACCCCTGTGAGGCCCAGAAGGCTCAATTTTGGGGGGGTAGATCCCCATAGGATTTCTTCTGAAGAGCCTCTGGATGGACTTGAACATTCAATGTTTGATTAGCCAAGTACATTAACTATTTCTACTAGTTAGATATTCTTTCAATTTGGTATATCTCCCAAATATTTACATTTTAGCTGGCTTTAGTTGAGAGACTTCTTGATCATTATTTCTATAATAAGTTCAGTTTATGAACCTTGTTGAGTAAGAAAAGTTGATGAAAAATTCTTAAGCAGCAAACCACAAGAAGAATCTTTTAGGGAGTTTTGTGGAAAAGTTGAGGTCATCATCCCAGAGCAACTGTGAAAGAAAGAAGCAAGAGCACCAGAGGTAATAACCAGAGGACTAGCCTACAGGCATAAGAAAAAACCCACAGTAACAAAAAGCAAGATATTTAAGTTTCTCTTTCTGTTCCTATCCAGGTCAAAGCAGCATGAGTTCATCAAGTTCAGCAAAAGCTGACTACCGGTAACAGTGAGGCACATAACAAAGTACTTCATTCATTAGGAAAGATGCCTACCTTTGATAGAAATGGTGAAACACAATATAGACAGATCTCACTAAAATCATAAGAAGTTAATTAATCACGCACAGTTTTTCATTTTTTTTCCTGAAGAACTACAAGAATACTTTATTTTGGAAAGATCTACACAAGGCTGGCCACTATGATGTGGAGGTTGACGATGTTCCAAATGTCCAACTTTTTCAAACTGCTGGAGCAATCCATCATCTCTGATAATGACTACTTCTCCTACCCTCAGTACTCACCCTACATGCTTAGGGTTTCATAATTGACTGTATGTGATGTCTCACAGAACTCATGAATTTATCAAGGAAATGGCAGGTGTTGGGTCGGCAAATTCCAAACCCACGTCACGTGTCACTCTCTTTATTTATGCAAGTATAAGGGTTTATGAACCCAAATCAGCCAGTCAGCTTGTAAGAAGCTAGTGTGCAGGTTGCAGAAACTGGAGCATCAGTCAGGTAATAGGTTGTTGTTGCAGGAGAAGCACAAACCAGCAGTACAGACAGGACTACATTGGGGCTCTTGAAGTAGTAAAATGTGGTGAATCGGGTCACACTGCATAGCCCTCATTGCGGGGCTGTCAAGGAACTGGGTGCCATGGTTGTGTAACTTTCAAGTTCCAAATGTAGACAGAACAGTGTCAATCTAGAGAAATCTACTCACCCATGTGGATACGAAAACCAAAACTTCCTCACTACTGTCGAGTCAATGCTTACTCACAGTGACAGGGCAGAACTGTCCCTGTGAGTTTATGAGATTGTATTTTATGGGAGTAGAAAAGCGCATCTTTCTCCTCAGGAGATGCAGGTGGTTTTAGCCCAATGGTTAGCAGCCCAGCCAATAACCACTAGGCACCTGGATTGACTCACTCAAATCAGTAGATCATGTTGCCAGCAGGACTGCAGAAGCAGGTGAATCTGGTAACACAGCAGCCCATTCACTCAAGTTTCAAGTCCCAGGTAGAAATGAGCCAGAGGGAAGACCCAGGGAAGGAAGGAAGCTTTTGCAGAAGACTGCTACATATCAGAATGAAGACCATACCAAAAAATAAGCTAAGGGTGATGAGTTACACCCTGACCTGAGGCCGTGACTCAACATCCATCATAACTTAATCCCGATTTACTTATCTGAGAACTCATTCAGAAACAGGAGCATAAATACAGGCCTAGAGAATAGAATTTACAGTACTTCTCAAAATGCAGGGCAATGACTGGAAGAGACTCATTACATAATTCACTGCCCTGCAGTAATCAGGTAGCAGATATTTCAGTAGTCTTACTTGATACATGGACCCTTCACTATACTTCCTCCATCTGAATGCTAAGTAAAATGTTCCACAAGATGAACATGCAGACTAGGATTGGAGGACGGCTGATCAACAACCTGTGCTTTGCAGATGACACAACCTTGCAAGAAAATTTGAAATAGCTATTGATAGAGATCAAAGTGTGGTGCCATTGGGCATTTGTCAGAGGAGCCCAGGCTGCCTCTCTACAGAACTTGAGAGCAGAGAGACTTGGGGTCAAGGTCAACTGCTATAATGGAGTGTTATGGCTTGGGTCAGGTTCAACTTAATTCTCAAACTAATATCCTTGCTTACCAACACTTTAAAAAGGTCTTGTGCAGTAATTCACCCAATGTAATGCACCATTACAAGAGATTGACCACTACTTCCATGAGCTTGGTTGTGGATCCAGGCAAGATGAAATCCTTCACACCTTCAGTCATGAGAGTTTTTGTCTGCTTAACATTGAGTTATAATACCTACATTAGGTTGCAATCCTTGCTATTTATCAGTAAGTACTTCAAGTTCTCCTCACTGGCGGCAAGTAAGGTTGTGCCATCTGCATGTCACGGTTGTCAATAAAATTTCCTCTGATCCTGATGCCATAGTCTTCTTTATATAATCTAGTTTCTCTGAATATTTACTCAGCATACAGGTTGAATGAGTGTGATGAAAGGATATAACTTAGATGCGTGTCTTTCCTTAATTTAAACTAGGAAGTGTTCCTTTGTTCTGTTTGCATTACTGTCTTTTGATCCATATACAAGTTCTACATAAATACAGTGAATTGTTCTGAAATTCCCATTCTTCTCATGGTTATCCATAATTGGTTATTATCCACATAGTTGAATGCCTTGCCATATTTAATTAAGCACAAATAAACACATTTCTGATGTTCTCTGAGATCAGTGTTGATATCCTGTGTTCCACATCCTATTCTGAATCTGCTATGAATTTCTGGAAGTTTCCTCTAAATGTACTGCTGTAAATTTGTTGAAGGATCTTCAACAAGGATCTTTTACTTGTATGTAATATCAATGTAAGTGGTATTGCTGATATTGATATCAATGTTCTGCAATTTGCATATTTTGTTGGGTCACCTTTTTTTGAATGGGTAAAATGTGGATGCTTTCCAATTATTTAGCCAGGTGGCTGACTTCCAAATTTCTTTGTACAACCATGTGTCTCCCGGTTGTTGAAATATTTCAATTGATATTCCATCAATGCCTAGAGTCTTGTTTCTGGCTTTCAGTTTCAGTTGAATTTAAACACTTCTTTTGCAACCATTGGTTCTTGCTTATGTGCTTCCTCTTGAAATGGTGGAATGCCAATTAATTATTTTTGGTACAGTCACTCTATGTTTACTTTCCACATTCTTTTAATGATCTATGTAGCTGTCAATATTTTAAAAGATCATTTTGGAGCCTCATACAAGTCTTATCATAATCCACACATACATTCATTGGGTCAAACACTTTTGTACATTTGTTTTTCCCATTGTTCTAAAAACACTTGTGTTCTATTTGAACCCCTGGTATTTGGTCTTCATGTCTGCCCAGAGATTCTTTATAAATCACAGCTTGAACCTTGCATTTTCTTCACGAGTCTTCTCAATTTCAAGTGTGCTGCATGCACTCCCCTTTTTTTGGTTTTCCCATTTCATCATGGTAATTTCCTTTGTCTTCTTGGGCTCTCTCCTAGTATTTTCTGCTCAGTTCTCATCCTTCACCATTTCTTCCATGAGTCTTAGCTACTCCATGACTTAGCGCATGTTTCAGAGTCTCTGCTGACAACTACTTTGATCTTTTCTATTTTTTAAGTGATCTTTTGCTCCTTTTTTATTAATTACCATTTGCTTCCTACAATCCCCCCCAAAACACCTTAAAACCAAACAAGTAATGGTACAGAGAAGTTCTGCTCTATGTAATATAGTCTACTTTGTGCCATTGAGTCAGAATCAATTCAATAGCAGTGATTCACTAGAAAATAAATCACCAAGCTATATTATACTTAAAGTATAATAAAATAAACTTACTATCTTAAATATGTACTTATCTCCAGAAGATCACCCCAAAGTAGATCTCTGTGTGTTTCATCACTGATGTGAAACCTAGAAAATTTCGTAACTGGGGCATATTTGAAATGGAAGCACCTCCATCCAATTGAACAGTATTAGGGAGTAACCCACTCCCTATAAACAGCAGGAAGCCCCACTAGGTGGAGCTTCATAGTATGCATTTTTCACCCTAGGCCTAAAAACATTTTCACTCATACCTCATTTTTTTGTGATGGCCTATGTAAGAGAACAGCATGCGGCTGTGAAATTTTGTTTCCTGCTGGGGGGAAAGGCAGCAGAAGATACTGTGATGTTAAACACAACTTAAAAGGGCAGCTCCATGGGAAAAATTCAAGTGTATGAAGGATCTCCTCTCAAAAATGGTGAAATGCCATTGATGACAAACCTCTGTCTGCATGATCAGCAACTTCCCGAACAGACGAAAATGTCAACTTCCCTTGTACTGGAGTTCCTTTCACCAGGTCAAGCTTTCTATTTAGAGGAGCCAAAATGATGGTGCAACAGCGTACGACCTAAAAAACAGCCTGGTTTGTGGCAAACTGGGGTCTGGTTTTGCCACCACAAAAATACATCTGCTCACACACTCATCATCTCAGGGCATGAACCAGTTTGGGGCATTAAAAAAAAAAAAAAAAAAACAATATGCCTCCCTTACCTCCCTCACCTGACCTTGCTCATTAAGACTTCTTTTTGTTTCCCAAATGCAGGCGGACATGCAAGAATGACGATGTGACTACATAAAAGAGGTGAAGAAAAACATGAGCGAGGAGCTGTCAGCAATCCAAACAGACGAGTTTGAAAAATGTTCCCTAGAATCACAGATATGAGAAATGTATGAAGTGTCATGGAGGGTCCTTTGAAGGTGATAAGGTTGTTTTGTAAAGCAATTTGAATACATGGTTTTGAGGAAAAATTCCTTTTTTCAGGGTGGGTTACCCACTCATATCCCTCTCACGATAAGCTCATTTGTTCAAATCTTGCGGAAATTTATTTTGCTTTTCAAATAAATTCATTTATTATTAAGTTAGTAAACTTTTGTAAAGTACTAGATAGAGTAACAAAATTCTGTGTAAACCACCCTGCCTTTGTCCAAATACTGCAAACATTTGTCTTCATGCTACCTATGTGTAAAAATTCAGCCTCCTAGTGAAGCCTACAGAAGGTCACCAGTTCAGATCTCAATATATAAAATCCCCTAAAGTATAAATTCTTAATTTTTATACAGAAAATAATATCAAATATCCTTATTGATTGCTATCATTTTAGGTGAACTTTTGACCAGGTAATCTCCCCTAACAAAGTTGACGAAAGGTTCCTATATTTGTCAGACAGTACTGTCAATTTTGTAATTTTCTGTTTGTTCTCTTTGGCTTACAATCTTTACCTCAGTTGGTCTTTCCTTTTCTTCCCCTTTTGCTCAGAAATAGTTAAAGTATGTGTCCTTTCTAGAGAGTTAACATAGTCAAAATTGCTAGCTATTCATTCTACTTAAAATAATCAAGTTGCAAAATATAATAAAATGAATTTAACTGCTAATCTTGCTTCAATGCTAAAATCTCTTTCTTTGAGAAATTCACACGCTGTTTGATATGTCACTCTTTGGTAAAGACCAAGTGAATCTATACATTACATATTACTTAAGTTTTGGTAAAAAAAATTAGTGCACATAATCTTTATGATACTTTCTCTGACATAACCAACTAATTCAATAATGTGGGGGACCACTGCTTCATTCATCACTTTTAGTTATAACTGAAATACAGGGCATGTTAAATTTATAAACTTTTAAAAAAGAAATTAAATGCTCAACATCCAAATAGAGTCATTAAACTATTAAATAAAATAAAAAAACAATAAATTCTGACACTTATTAGAAAAATATACATTTCAGAAGTGTAATTTGTATATGAATATAAAAATAAGATTTCTAGGAAACAGAAACATTAATAGCTTTTAATTAGGACACATTGGAAAGGAAGTATGAATAAAAACAGCAAGTTATTTAACTTATTCATAAAGAGCAAACACTAATTTATTCTCCGTTGTTAGTGTTAATATAGTTTGCAGCAATGGGCAAATCAATGTTAATTAAGTTCTAAAGGGAACACATGAAGGAAATAGCTTTCAATATTATGAACAGTGAGTACATATGAAAAGGCAGCTTTAAAATTAAATAGAATTAAGTACAGTCCTGAATGCATTCATTAACATAGAAAATGCTCGACTGGGTGAATATTTGATATGTGCTTTGAATTCCGCTTTCTGTTTTTCAGCATTTGTTACGTAACCAGGTTGAAAGAACTTTTCAGCGAACGCCAAGAATCCACCACCTACACTCTGCCATTACCACGCTCCTGTTCTTCCTTAGTCATACGTTGCGATGGCTGTTAGGAGGTGGTGAGTCAGTGCTAACTCACAGAGGTACGACAGAAGGAAACCCTGCGAGATCCGACACATCCTCATGAGGGTTGTTATATGTAAGTCCGTCCGTTATCACTGCCATCGGCTGCATTCATTTCAAAGCTCTTCCTCTTTTAACTTCCCTTCTACTATATCAAGGACGTCCTTTTTGAGGGACTGGTCTCTCCACAACATGCCCAAAGTAGTGAGGCAAAGCGTAACATCCTCACTTCTAAGGAGCATTCTGATTGTACTTCTTCCAAGACAGATTTACTTGTTTTGGGGCAGCTCATGCTACTTTCAGTATTCTTCACCAACATCAGAAATCAAACACTTTGAATCTTAATTTGTCTTCCTTATTCAACTATCACATGCCTATGAGTCAATTGGAAATACCTAGGCTTGGTATCAATCCATATATTATGACCTCTATTCATGAATTCATCTTTTTTCTTTTTGTGTAAATTGCAAATGTCTAAATATGTTCTTAGAAAAATGATGTGGTAGTTATAGAATTTTCTGTTGACTCGAATTGTGTGGGGGGGGAGGAGTCTATCATGTCAACAGACTACAGCTTGATGATCTAATTTGGAGGTGCGACCAAGATAAAGGGCTCTCTAGAGCTACTTTCTCTTTCTGCCTTCACCTTCCGTCTGTTGAACCATCCAGAGAGCTGCCAGAGTGACACTGGAGACCCTCAAGCCCTGTGATGCAGCCACCACCATTGGATGCACAAGACTTTGGACCCACTGGCCTGTGATCTTCCTGCATTCTGCATCATTCTATGTAGCTTTGTGTGTTTGGAGAAGGACTTATGAACTAGCATCAAACTTATGGAGTTGAGCTAGCCTGGAGTAGAATATTTTCCTGATGTACAATTGCTTCTTGATATAAACATCATATGTGTGTGTGTGTGTGTGTGTGTGTGTGTATCAATGGATTTGCTTCTGTGGTCAAACTTGCTAATACACACTAGGGACACAAATTTTATATAAAATGTACACAAAGCAAAACACACATATCTCTATAAATGAACCCCCCCTTGAAAGAAAAGCATTTGTCATTGCTAAAATCATTGCCCCAGACCTAAGCTAAACTCTTTTTGAATGAACGTCATGGTTGGACTAAAATCTTTGTATCTTCTGCTCTGAAGTAGCAATTAAACTTCTTATAAAAGTTTAAGTACTTGCAACCCAATAAAAAGCAAGGATCCAAAAAAACAAACAAAAAATTGTTTAAATATATTTTGCTGAGCCCCGGTGGCATAGTGGTTGTGCATAGGTGGCCCACTGGATTGGAGGTTCAAATCCAGCAGCAAGGCTGGGCCCTCCTACTCCCACTACAGGAGGGGAATGATGCCCCCAAAACAAAAACAAGCAAAAAATCGTTTAAAAAGCAATGATCAAGATTTTAATTTGTGTGAAGAATTGTTTTCTAAAAGATATTTGTCAGGAATGTTCACATAGTTTGATTCCCAAACAAAGGCCTTGTCAACATGATGCAGGAGTCTAGAAAATAGAAAGGTGTTAAGAATGAATGTAGTAAAGTAACCACTTATTATATATACCTCCTCATGACTGTGAACGTGTGGCTCTTTGTTTTTCTCTGTGGGTAAACATTTCAGTCTCTTGTTTCAATTTGGAGTACTATAGTACCTTGCCTAGGTCTAAGGATATTTTCTGATTCCGGGACCTCATTGCCTTTCAATAAAACTCTTTGCTTTCACGCGAGTGAAAGATTATAGATTCACTACAATATATCTTGAAAACCACAAAAGGATCTCATAGGGAATTTGCCTTTGGAACTGACACGTCTCCAGAGTGTCAAGCCTGTTACCATGCTGGGTCATCTTTGAGTCTTCCTTTCCCACAGCAATTTGGGGAGTTATGGAAAAGTCATTATCTCTTGATTGTTCTGCATCTCTGCTTATTTGTGTGTAGATGCTCCCTGTGTTTCTCCTTCCTATCATTTAAAATAAAGTGGGATAAAAGTTCCTTTGGTTTTAGGTTCACATTGGCAATGTTTTAGGATATCAGAACTTTAAAGCCTCAAAGTGGAGCACAGTCAGGTGAAAATATTGCCACAAAGATTTTGTGAAAAGCCTTCATTATTTAGTTCTGAGACACTGAAAGGTCTGATCTTTTGCTTCAAGCTTCTGAAGCTATCTTAATGCTGTCTTTGGGAACGTGGAAACTGCCAAATATAACAGTGTCACAGTCTCTTTCAGGAACTCCTACTCATTATAAGAGTCATCATTTTCATTCTTTGACATGTTTCTTTCTGTTTGACAAGACCCATCCAAGGCAGTTCAGAGTGTCAGTAGATACTTTGAGGAAATTCAATCTAAATCATTTTTTCTGATCAATAGATTAGAAAACAAAGACTCACACTAAAAAGTTACAATTGGTAACTTGAGGACTCTTGTAGGCATCAAAATCACATAACTTCTTTGCAAGAGACTATAAACGGCCATGATGTGAGAACTAATTTTTCTTACATTGAAGCTAGGATTTAGTCTGAACCCCCAAACCATCAAAATAGGAGTTTAGTATCATATTCTATAAGTACCCTATTACTTCCTTCTGAATTGCTATAATTAAATTGTAGACACACCACCTATGGTGTCACAAAGTAAAGAATTTAGAGGAAACAACCTTTCTATTTCAGTTTCTAAATAGACTGTCCCCTAAATGATTGCGTTCCTGTTATAACACAAGTGTTGTAGAGAAACCTCTCTGTTTCGTGGCATAATGATGAATAGTGAAAGTACATATTACTAATGCATAGAATATTTGCAGTTTCCCCTTCGGCAACTCAACTGGCTTCAGCAGTAACAAGTACACTCAGCTTTTGGGGATGAAGCAGTTCTGAGAAGTGGGTGGTGACTCAAGACTTCAGTGGAAGTTTTTACCACATAATCAGCCTGATAATGAGAATCACGAGTTGCTTTAAAATTCAAATGATATAAAATATATCATATTGTTTATCAAAGGTATTTCCTTTAAATCAGTACTGAGAGTCAAAGTCTACTCAACTTGGTCTAAATAATCATGAGAAGGGCTATTCCCTCTATCAGTTACAAGAAGCGTGGCTAGATTTTGAAGAAGCCATTCTATGTCATATTTGAAACTTTCAGAAGGGCCGATCAGGTGAATCTGATGGCAGATAAATGCTGGCTTAAAACACAGCTGACTAGAGTAGGCACAGTATGGCTTATTTATATAAGGCTAAGTTAAAAAAAAAGTATTGCTACACAATTATAGAAATCTCTATTAAAAATATAGAAGTGTGAAGCTAATTTTGCTCAGCATATACTCCTTTAGGTAATGTTTCGATGTAACTGTACCTTGAAAGGTTTTATATTCCTCAATTCACACCATGTCAAAACAGCATTTTAGGAATCCAAGGAATGAATTGGTGTTCTTTTAAAAGCTGAGGGTCGAAATAAGTGTCATAGGTCATATGCAGTATGATTCCCCAATGTAATTCTCATTGGAGAGACATTGATAACCTTGCAGAATAAATAGATGCATTGGCATAATGTGAAAAAATTCCCAGTTGTTCTGACATTTTTTTCTTAGATACAATTTTCATTTTTCTTGAGACTTCTTCAAAATAAGCCCCATGGTCATCCTGTGTCGTTAAGAAAAGCTATTAAGGTTACCTCTTGGGAGTCACTCCCAAACACTTACAATAGGCTTCTGCGTGGACATTTCTGCTCTAAATTTCATTGGCCAAGCAGATCCCCCTCAGAAGTTACAGTTTTTATTTTACTTCATTTTAAAGAACGCTCTCTATTGAGACAGAGAGAAGTATATCATGAAGAGAACATCTCTGCAACTACCCACTGACCAGAGGCTCGCATTTAGTGAATTTTCTTTAGGATAAATCCATGTACGTAAGAATTGGGCCCCTTGTAGTATTTTTTTTTCACTTACGCTCATATAGGCAAACCTTCCCTAGAACTAACAATTTGTCATTTCTAACAATTTGAAGTTGCCTAACCACAGGGTTCAGCTACAGGCTATGATAAACTACAGGGTTCATTTGTCCTTCGTGTTTCTATGTAAAAATATGTCAGTCATTACCAGACACCTCATGTATACATAAAGAGAAGTCCAAATAATCATTAAAAACAAAAGCAGAGGGCTGAGCCCCGGTGGCGTAAGTGGTTGAGTGCGGGACTGTGGCCCACGAGCTTGGCGGTTCAAATCCAGCGGCGGCTCTCAGGAGCAAGGCTGGGTCGCTCCCACGGCCACCAGGGGGCAGTGATGAAAAAAAAAAGCAGAAAACATTGCCATCAAGACAAGTCTTATTCAGAGTGACCCCCTAGAATATCTTTTGAGTTTTCATCTGTAATTTTTTTTGGGGGGGGCCATCACTACCTGTGGTGGTCGTGGGCACTATGCAGCGCTGTTCCTGAGAGCTGCTGCTGGATTTGAACCATCAAACCCATGGGCCGGAGTCCCGCACTCAACCACTTACGCCACCGGGGCTCAGCCCTCATCTGTAAATTTTTTAAGGATCAGACAACCTCATATTTTAACACAGATTGGTGAATAGGTTTGACATGTATTATATGTACATTCTCTTAGTTTTGACAAATATATATGAATTAAGGTCTATTGTGCCAACATGGCCAATGAACACATATGGGATTAAATGAGGGATGCAGAGAAAATGACTCATAAAGGCTCACCTTTCTTGTCTCTTGCTCTTTGATCATCAGATCAGTGTATGGATGCCTTGCTCGTTCTATGCCTCCATTTTCAAGCTATCCTACCTGTTGGACACCTAACCCATGGGCTGTGTTTCTGTTATTTGAGGTTCCTTCAAGCTCTTCTTTATCACCCTACTGGAATATACGTCTCTTGAGCTGGGGACTGTTGGACCCTGTCAACTGCCTGACTGTTGGTGACCTGCCTTGCTGCTTGCTGCCTGTGGCCAGATATCCTGAATTGCTCTACAGAGGAAGACCTGGTAGCCCTCAAGACTTGAAGGACTTTCAGTGTATTAGCTGCTCAAGAAAGTGAGTTGCACAGAGACATTTGTACTTCTTTATAGATTAACTGCTTATTTATTATATTATGTATCTATTCATCTATGTAAATATATATATATATATATATATTATTGGTGTCCTGATTTTGTTTCTCTAGGGAACCTGTTCTAACATAGTATATTTCTGTGAAGCTTAGACTTTTATCAGAAAAAATGAAGGATTAAAATTCATGTGAGGAGATTCAGGCATCATGTTCCAAACTCAGTGCTAATCCTGCCTAAGACAACCACTTTACCACATGTGTATATCACAGTGCTACAGCATCCTAAACGCGATATTCCACTTAGTGAAAGGCTATCACACACACACACACACACACACTGAAATATACAGCATGCTGAAATATACAGCATTTACAAAGTTTTTTTTTAGCGAAAACAACCTTTTTATTTTAAAGTTTGTGTCTACTTGTGTAGACATTTCTTTAAAAGAGTAAAAAGAGAGCCCACAGACTGGGAAAAGCCAACAAAAGAAAACAACCAATAATCCTCTTAGAAGGTGGGAAAAGGATCTGAACAGATGCAATACCATTACTGGGTATATTCCCCCAAAGAAATAAGAAACAGATCACAAACAGATGTATGGTTTCCATGTTCATTGCAGCACAGATCACAATAGTAAGAAATAAGAAACACCTTAAACTTCCATCAGTAGAAAATTGGGTTAAAAAACCCCATTGTGTATACATACACAACATACATAATAATAATGTGAATAATATGCATCCCTAAAAAACAGCCACAGAACTATGAAACATCTGAAGACATGGAGGAATGGAGAGGACCATTATGCTGAGCAAAGTTAGTCAATCACAAAAGGACAGAAACTGTATGGATCCACTGGTATGGGAACAAGTAACAGAACAGGCTCAAACTCAGCCCTGTTGGACATCCAGTGGACTGGCCAGGGAAGTCAGACAGCCTGGTAAGGACCGAACCAGTGCTAATGAACCTTACACTATGTGCTATAGAAAAAGATTTTGAAAGTGAAATGACTGGAGGGCACCTCAACTCTGGGATCAAATGTTTAAGGGAAGGAGAAGAGGCTCTTGTCTGTTGAGTGGTTGCCATGTAAAGCTGCCATGAGGTTCCGCTGGACAGAGGGATGAGGAATACTAATGAAAAAAAAAATCCAAAGAGGAGACAGGTAGCAAACATGTCAGAAGGAACAAAAATGCATGGCTGTTGGGAGAAAAAGAGGGAGGACTGACATCCAGTTTGAGGTAAGAATGACCAGTAATGCTTTTGAAGACTCTAGGTGAGTAATGCCCTGGTAGTATACACCAAATGGGCCATATTGACTTGGGATTCTGGGTGCATAATGGGGACCCAGGCCAGCAGCTATGGAACAATGGAATATTGAAACCTGGATCTTCAGGGCACACAGCATACTTCAGGGGCTGCATCTATGATAACCTATATGGAAGCTCCAGTAGTTGAACTGGACTTCACCTCAGACACACATAACCTAAAAGTTTATGTTATAAATTACATGTTGTCTCAGGAAGCAGGAGACAGCTGTATTGTGATAGTTGAACTCTTGGTAAGCAGGTAAACATGGTCTAGCTATATATATTCTATATTAAGATATGTATTATTTGACCAACCTGTGATTGACACTGTGGTGCTTCTTATTGCAAATTCACCCTGACAATTAACACCCATGGTTTGCATAAATAGCCTCCAGTCAAGAAAGAATTGGTTATGTACAAGTAAATAATTCAGGTACTGTGATATGGAGTTAACTACATTAGCCCAGTATCCCTTTCCCAACAGGGATTTAAAAAATTAGTACCACGTGCTAATCAAAGACAATATTAATGGAAGAATGCTATGCCTCAGAAGGATGATCAATAACACGCTACATTGAACCCTGCCTTACGATAGTTTTTCTTTGGCTAACCAGCGTTCAGACATGACCCTGTGAGTTACTTGACTGTTTTCTGGAAAGGACATGGGAAATGAAGATATTGATTCATAGAATTTTACTTGGTTATTTCTAATTGAAATGATTAAAATAAATGTGATAAATGTAAAATCTGTGCTTAGGCGCAGAAAACACCCCCTTGAACTTCTCTTCTGAGACTATGCTACTTGGTATAAATGGCCACAACCTGGTTGATACAGCTGGAGGTCTAAGGTCATATGGCATATTAATGGGGTAGGTTAGTTAAAAAAAATGATTCAGTTTAATTGGTTTAAGAATTGAGTTTACAACCTGGCCGGTATTAAGATCATATTAACTTCTTCTAACCATTGTTATCAATATAATGTATGATATAAATGTTTATTGGCAAGTACGAATAGAGTCTGTAAGGCCCTGCTGTCAGACATTAAATTGGTTCTTTACATGAGAATAGGATATGTATGCAAAATAGGTTCTGAAAAGATAAGCCCAACCCAGTGCTTTGAGTGCTCAGTGCATTTGCATTTGAAAAAGTCTTGCTGAGAAAACTCTTGTCAGACAGAAGAGAAATCAAAGGAATTACTTGGCTTTTTCAAATTTGACCATAGAGCAAATTTGGTTCTCAATCATCCTAATCCCATGACCTTTTAATACAGTTTCTGAAAGAAACACACCTACACACACACACACACACACACACACACACACACACAAAATACAGTTCCTTATGTTGTGGTGATCTCTCCGACCAAAACATCATTTCCTTTGCTTCTTCATAATGCTAATTTTGTTACTGTTATGAATCTGGTGACCCCTGTGAAAGGGTGGCTTGACCCCCAAAGGGGTTGTGACCCACAGGTCGAGAACCACTAAACAAATGGTTTGTGACTGAAGCTGGAAAAAAAATGGAAAAATTAAGCAACTCTCCTCTCTAGGACTGAATGTTGAAGGAGCCTGCAGGCAGTCTGAAGATCTCACTAAGTGCTCACCTTGATCCACTTGTTCAGGGGAAGTGGTAAACAGCAATCCAGAGGTTGAGTCTGGCCACTGACACCAGCGCACCTGGTTGACAGGGACTAGAGAAGATGAGAGCAGGCTAGCTGGCCTGAAGTTTACAGAGTTGTGTGGAAAGTTAGCCTATAGGATGACTTAGCCCAAGGCAGCAAGGATTGTTGAGAATTTGTGACAAGGGACCACGATTGAAAGACAAGACGGTCAATGGGAACCCTAGTGAGGCTAAGGGAGGTGGCTCACATCAACTTGACCAGAACTTGACAAAGTGAAGGTAAGATTTTTATGCTTGTGCCTTAGGGCATATTTTTGCTGACTTTATGGATGGTCTTTCCTGAGTTTGACTTTGCTTAGGGATGTGGACTTGCAAGGCTACTATTGTAATGAAGGCTCCCCACACCAAAGAACATACTTGTTTCCTCAAAGCAAAGGGTTGATATAAATGGACTGTATAGAAATTAAATACCCAAAATGGAGGGTATAAAGGCATGAAGTGGCTGGCTTATAAACTTTTGTGGGACAGGAATATGTTCATAGCGTTATTAGATATGGTGTATGTTTTCACATTACTGCATTTGTTTCTGTTTGTGTTTTTTGTCTGTTCATTTTGGTGGGGCATCATTGCCCTCTGGTGGTTGTGGGAACTATACAGTCTTACTCCAGAAGAGCAGCTGCTGGATTTGAACCGCCAAGCCCGTGGGCTACAGTGCTGCACTCAACCACTATGCCACCGGGACTCAGCCCCACATTACTGCATTTGTTAAGCACAGAATATTTTTTTTGTTTGCTTATAGTGTACTATGTTTAAATGATGCTGACATATTTTGACTTGTGTGCATTTAGCTTATCCTGTGAGGCATAAATATGATTTTACTATTGTCTTTGTTTTAAAAATTGCATATGGCTAAAGAATTGTGTACAATCGCCAAGTTGGCAAGTGGTACACTGTAAAAAAAATTTTTGTGTGTGTATGTGGCAAAGTGTAAGAAGATATGAAGTCTAGCCTGTCAATTGGATTGCAGCTTGATGACCTCGTTTGTCGGCACCCCCAAAATAAATGGCTCTCTTCACATGTGCCACTCTCTCTGTTCGTCTTTACCTTTCTTGTTGAGGAGTCATTGGAGACGTGTGTGAGCCCTGGAGATGTGCTCCCTGCCACTGGATACACAAGGCTTTGCACCTACTGACCAGTCATCCTGTATTCTGCATCACTGCTTACGACTGTGTGACTCTGCAGAGGGATGTGTGGACTAGTGCCAGAAGACTGTTGGGCTAATCTCAGATTTATGGGCTTTATCTGAACTCACCTGGAATGATGGCTTGATATATAATTATGTATTGATAATAAAGCTCTCCTACATGTTTGAGTGTCTCTGGATTTGTTTCTCTCATTAACCCAGCCAAACACAACTATCTTTCAAATTTAGATCTACTCTATATACTTGTATATAAGGAACACAAATATATGCTGAGGCACCTAATTTGACCACAAAAACTGCATGAAAATGGGCTCAAGAAACTTGGCATATACTCAGGTATATGTAGTAATTATACAATTGCTAACTGGATTAATAACAGCCATAGAGCAGATACATTGTGATATCTGTTTCTCTTCACTTTTTATTGTGCATAATTTTACAGAGCACTCCATTCATTTTACGTTCAACAATTCTTTGCTGTTGAAGTTTTTTTTGGTCTCATTCATTGCAGTACCCTCAATGTAACATTACACACCACACGTTTTCCCTGTGTCTTATATATACATTCCTCCTTCATTCTAAAACCTTCCACATTTTGTACTTGGGTAAATCCTTTTATCTTGATTGGTTAATTATTTTAAGGTGTGCATATGTCATAAGTATCTGTTGTCAATTTGAGGATTAATAGTTTCCTGTATAGACTTGTCTACTATTTAGCAAAATAGTGAGTAAAGGGGTTAGAGTTCAGTTCTATATCTGAAGTGTGCTTAAATGTGATTGTTTTGTAATTTCCACAACTTATTATACTAGTAGGACTGAACCTTTTTTAAATAATTTTGAGTTTTGTTTCACATGGTTTTCCCACTCTGCCCAGGTCCCTCCAATGTGATTGCTTTCAGAGCAGTTAAAAGTGGTAGTTACACAACTTCTAGTCCTTCTACTCTCAGACTTCTGAGGATTGCTATTCTGTGGTCCATTAGCACATTGAACTAATTGTGGCCATGTGACCTTGATTTGCTTCATTATTACATCCTCCTCATTGGGAGGCATCAAAAGTTGTCCCTTAGATGGTCACCTTAGACTATTCACCAAATTGGGATGTGGAACTTTGTTTTTCTGGATTCTGATGCCATCTGAAACTTTTATTTCTCTGAAACTGTTGTCCTGATATTCCCCAAAGATATGTCATTATATATAAGAAGTTTTCAAAGCATTGATCCCTATATTCTTTAAAACATCCATGCATGTTTTACAGCAAAGGTTAGTATTCATCCAACAACTGTTTGGGCCATTTCTTTTTTTTTACTGTCTTTTAAATGACCTTTGGATTTCTTTATACATAATGTTCTTAATGTCTTTACACAATATTTAAAGTCTTTGATCATTAGTGTTCAATGCACTGAACATAATCATCAAAATGACCTGCAAAAGCAAGTGGGACATATTTAAAGTTGTATTTCAGCTCTGGTGGACTTTTAATTTCTCTAACTTCAACCTGAACTTGAGTTTTGCCTTCAAACTGAACAACTGGTGGTATTTTCTGGCCTTAGTTTGACTGATCATGGAGAGGGAGATATCTATTACTTATTCGATGTATATACTCAATTTGATTGCTCTTATATCAATTGGCAAGGTTCACATATATGTTGTTGTTAGTTTATATCATGAAGTTCCCTATCTCAGAGACCTTATTTACAATACAATGAAATATTTCCTAGTCTTATTCCATCTCAGTTATGTTTGTGCCTATTGTTACAGTCACTGTGTCAATCTATCTCCTTGATGTTCTTTCTCTATCACTACCCTTGTAGTTTACCAAGAATGATGTCTATCCAAGGATTGTCTCTTCTGTTAAATGTCCAAATCATGTGAGATGAAGTCTCAATATGCTTGCTTCTAAGAAGTACTCTAACTGTACTTATTTCTATATTTTTTACTAGCACAATATTTAGGCTGCATTAATTTTTCAGACATCTTTATTCAATGTCCAACTTTTTCATGCATATGGAGCAGTTGAACATACCACATTTGGATCAGGCATGCTTTAGTTTTCAAACTGATATCGATCGTTGCTCTTCAGCTCTTGAAAATGATCTTCTGCAGATTTGTAGTATATCACTCGGTTTCTCGACTGCTGCTTACATGAGCATTGGTTGTGAATCTAAGGCAGATGAAATTCTTGACAACTTCCATCTTTTCTCCAGTTATCATGATGTTACTTACTGGTTTACTTCTGAGGATTTTGAGTTACTGTCTGTGGCAATCTCCCAATCTGGTGTCAATCTGAGTATTAAGAGTGTAGGGGTGGAGACAAGGCTGTCAATCTGGAGATAGTCAATGACACTTCTGTATGGGTATGGTTCTCCACATTTGGGAAATGTGGTGCTTCCATCTTGGAGGCAGAGAAACCATCTCTCTTGGTTCCCCTTCCTTGGAGACTTTCAACTGACAACACTCTCTAGTCACAAGACTGACTCCCTGGGAGACATTGCAGGAGACAAGACACATGACAGCATGCTGATAGACCCTGAGCCCTTGAAACTGGAGGAACCATGGGAATACCCTTGCCAGTGCTGAGATGCTTCTACCACCTCTGGATGCACAAGATTCTGCATGCTCTAGCTTGTGATTGTACTGATGCCATTGTATGTGTTTCGTGAGTGTGAAGAGATTGGTATCAGACATAGGGGCTAGTATCAGACTTTTGACCTTGTACTGGACTGGTGGGAAAGTTTTCTCAATGTTCAATTGCTCTTGTATATAGACCTCTTATACACATACATGTGTTTATGAATGTTTTAGTCAACCAACATTAGTATGCTGTCCACACACAAGGCTATAGTCCTTGAACTTCATCAGGAAGTTTTTCAAGTTCTCTTCACTTTCAGAAACACTATTGTGTTTCTGCATATGGCAGGCAGTTTAAAAGCTTTCCTCCAGTCCTAAAGTCAAATTCCTCTTCATACATATTCCAGTTTTTCTAATTACTCTGCACACAGATTGCATAACTCTAGTGTGAAGGCATAACTCTGACAAACACTTTTCATGATTTCAAATCTCTCCATTTGTTCTGTTAGAATGAGTGTCTCTTGGTTCATGTACTGTTTCAGCATGAGCCAAAGAATTTGTTCTGGAATTCCTACATTGTTAAGCCTATCCATAGTGTTATGATCCACACAGTTGAATGGTTTTGTTTAATCAATAAAACCCAAGCACACATTTTTTTCTGATATTTACAGCTTTCAGTCAAAAATCCATCTGATATCAGCAATAATTCTCATAGCACATCCTCTTCTGAATCCAATTTGAATTTCTGGCACTTCATTATTTATATACTGCTTTATCCATTGTTGAATAATCATCGGCAGAATTTTACTTTAATATGTAATCTCAAATTAAGTTGTTAAAAATTATTTGTAATAATGAGTACATTGGTCTTGCACAATTCTATCATGTCTATTATTAATGCCAGTTACAATTCCTTTTTCTGTATTTTCATCTTTTTCATTCCAATCAATAGTATCTGCTAATGCATGTTGATGGCATACTTGAACTACTTCAGACTACAAAAGGATGGAAGATCCTTCCATTTTTTTCAGCATCGCCATGCATTTTAATTGCTAATCATATGAAGAGACCCCCCCGGACATATGTAGATAATATCCCATCACAGGCATCATTGCACTTCTAGATCACAAAGTGTTCTTTCTGATAATGAATATGTCATTCCCAGCATGGTAAGACTTATGACTATCCAATTTAAACTGACCAAACCAATCTATTTTAAGTCACTAATGTCTTAAATTTGATCTTTGTGCATTTCATTGTTGACTTCCAAATATCCTGGTCACATTTTGTACCTTCCAGTTTGCTTATAAATGGATGGTTACAGCAGTTTTTTTTCTTTTTCACTTGTGGCATACATACAAATAAAAAACCGAAATACTTCACTTAAGATTGACTTTACGTGGGCAGCAGCTTTATCAAAGTCACATTTTTGAGTGCCTGGTAATCTTATGGGCACATATTCTGGCACTATTTCAATAGCACCAAATGATGACAGAAAGGAATGCAGAGTCACTGTACCAAAAACAATTGGCTGGCATTCATCTATTTCAAGAGGTAGCACGTTTGTGATAAAGAACAAATGGTACTGAAAGATGTACCAGCTACATTAAAGATGCTGGATTAAAAAAAATGACCCAGGATTTGGCCAGATATCAATGGAAATGTTTCAAAATCTGATAAGAGCACTCGAAACATTTATTAGTGTTTGCCAAGAAATTTGAAAACCTACCAGGTCAATTGACTGGAAGAGGTTCAAATTAGTGCCTACTCCAAAGTAAGGTGACTCAACAGAATGTGGGAATTGTTGAATATCATTAATATCATGTTCTAGCCAAATTTTGCTGATGAGCAGTTACAAACAGTTGGAACAGTACATTGATAGGGAGCTGCTCTACTTTCCATGCACTCATTGTTCTATTTCTTATAGCACTGTCTAATTTTCTGCTGGGTTTTATAATTCATGGTGATGGTCACACAAAACTGATAAGTGAAGCTCATGATACCAGGCTTTATTAGAGAAAGTAACAGGTTATAATTTGAGTGAAAGAAGCTCAGATTACAGCTATTCAGTTAGTCAGGACTCTGGCTGTCAGCCTCCAGGTGCGGTGCTGACCTGTTCTGATGATGTTTCAAAGCTCCTCTAGAGCTGCCAATAATTGCATCAGCAGCATGCCACTCTGCTATAATCTTCAATGACAAGGCACTGAGCTGCACCTCCATAGGTCAACAAACCCAGCTCTCTGAATAAGCATGGAAGCAACTCTCTACGAGCCAGTCTTCCACCCCAGAGCATTGAGCTTAACTTGTTCTATGGATGGCAATGTTTAACTCTCTGTCTCATCATGTGCTGGATCTGCTGTTGCTGTTCCCATGCCTTTCCTCTGGTATCCAAACTGTCTCCTAGATGGATATTCAATGGGCAGGAATCTCAGGGTCCAAATGACTTGATTCACTCCTGGCTCTTCTCTCATGTTGCTAGGGAGATCTACCCTTCTGTCTCTGAGAAGGTTCATTTCATACCCAAAGGAAGACAAGCACTCACTGTTGAATCAGATAGCATCTTATGTAACTTTATTACACTGACTCATCAGTGGAAAGTAATTTGGCACATATGACAGAACCTAACAATGGCTAGAAGAGCCAGGAATAATTCACTACACTGGAGGAAATGACAGAATTTCAAGCTGGAATGACAGAGGACGTAGAACAAAAGATATCATTGTTGATATCACATGGATCTTGGCTGAAGTTGAAAGCAAAGAATACTACAAAGATGTTTACTTGTGTTTCCTTGATGATTCAAAGCCATTAGACTGCGTGGTCCATAATAAACTATGGATAACTTTGAGAAGAGTGAGAATTTTTGAATATTTCCTTGTGGAATCTTGAATTTATCAAGAGGCAGTGGTTATAACTGAAAAGGAGGATACTTCATAGTTTAAAAAATCAGGAGAGGTGTGCATCGAGATCTCATACTTATACCATACTTATTCAACTTTTTTGCTGAGAAAATAATAGAAGCTGGACTCTATGAAAAAGAGATGTATGAGAGATGACAAAACCTTGATTGTTGAAAGTGAGGATGATCAGAAACAATGATGAAAATCAGACTGTATAACCTTCAGTAAGGATTGCCAATTATTGTAAGAAAAAAAACATCCTCACAATTGGATGAATAAACATCATTATATAAAAAGGGAAAGATTGAAATGTTCAGAGATTTTCTTTTACTTGGATTCACTCTCAATATTGAGTCATCAAGAAATCAACAAATGCATTAAATTGGACAAACTTTGTTGCAGACAACCTTTTGAAAGCATTCAAAAGCAAAATTACTACATTGAAAACTGAATGAGGTACATCTGACCTGAGCCATGATATATTTTTAATCACCTCCTATGTATGGGAAAGCTTCCAAATAAGGAAGACTAGAGAACTGGTGCATTTAGTTGTCCGTGTTGATGGAAAATATTTAATGCATTATGGACTGCCAGAAGAATGAGCATGCTTGTGCTAGAATAAGTGAAACTAAAAAGCAAGATGATGATACTTTGCCTCTTTAACTTTGGATGTGCAAGGAGGACATCATGCTGGTAAAGTGGAGGGTCAATGAAGAGGCAGCTTTCAATTAGATGAACTAGAACAGTGGATGCAACAATGAGCCCAAACATGACAATTATGAGGGCAGCAGAGAACAGGGCACGGTCTCATTCTGTTTTATGTAGCGTTTCTATGAACTGGAACCTAATTTCTAGCCTCTAACCTTCTGCTAACCAGTTATTATGACACTGACACTAGTGTAATTTATTTTAGAATTATAGAAGACATGACTTTCTACTTCGATAATGCTATACTTTTGGAAACACACAGGGGGAGTTCTACCTTTTTTTAGGAATGCGGTAAGGTAATATTGACTTGAGAGTGAGTGAGCTTGTTTGTGTCTGAAAATTTGCTTGAAGCACAATGGAAAACAGCAGTTAAGAAGTGTCAACTTACATTGAGTCTCTACTCAAGTACACCCTCAATGCAAGAACACTTTGTTCTAATAAAGACAAAATGGATTCATAATAAAATGTGGTGAAGAAAGGTGATGGTGCCAGGGTATCAAAAGGTATAGCATCTGGGGTTTTAAATTTTGAAGATAAATAAGTGGCCTTCTAGCTGAGAAACAACAAATTCCACATGAAAGAAGCACGCCAGTCTATGTGATCATGAGATGTCAATGGGATCAGGGATCACACATCAAATACCCAGAACAAAAAATCAAATCAATGTGATTGAGGAGTAGTACAGAGTAGACATCCAAAACCCACCTGTTGACAACTGGACATCCCTTTACAGATGGGTCATAAAGAAGGGATGAGCCAGTCAGGGTACAGTATAGCACCCACTTATGAAACATGCAGTTCTTTAATGTTTCCTCCTCTCCCACTATTATGATTCCAATTCTACATTACAAATATGGCTAGATCAGAGAATGCACATGGGTACAGTCAGAGATGGAATCACAGACAAGCCCCTCAGGACCAATGATGAGAGTAGGGATACCAGGAGGGTAAGGGCAATGTGGAAGGAGAAAGGGAGAACTGATCACAATGATTTATATATATTCACCTCCCAAGGGGAAGGACAACAGAAAATTGAGTGAAGGGAGACACCGGACAGTACAAGATATGAAAATAATAAATTATCAAGGGTTTGTGAAGGAAGTAGGGAGAAAAATAAGCTGATACCAAGGACTATCAAGAAGGTGCTTTGAAAATGTAAAAATGTGCTTGACACAATAGATAAATGTATGGATTTTGATAAGAGCTGTATGTGCCCCCAGTAAAATTGTTCTATTAAAACGATTTTTTTAAAGTGTGAACTTCAACCAAATAATAACTAGAAAATATATTGCAAACTTTTATTCATCTTATTCTATGATCTAGACATGAATCTTGTTGTTTACAAAGCTTAAAATAAGCATTACCCTATATACTCATGTATAAGCTGAGTTGCCAGCACATTTTTAATGCAGCTTTTGTGATAAAATTAGGTGCCCTGGCTGATATTTGGGTTGGCTTATCCTTGAGTATATATAGTTTTTCCACATACCAGAGCCCTATAATCGAGTCACATGATTCATACAACATTCTAAGTCTTCAGATATCTGAATTAGAACTGAACAAAACAAATCCACCAATTTTGTTCACTATAATAGCCATGGCAGAGAATACACACACACACACACACACACACACACACACTTTTTCAAATAAAAAATTGTTAAAGTTATGGAATTTAAAAAGATGAACTTTTGCTACCCATAAGATTCTTTTGTTCTGCATTTTCACATTTGAGATAAAGCTGATTGTATGCACAACAGAAAATTCTCACACACTAGACCTACTGTTTTATGCTGGGTGAAGTTCAAATGACTAAGAAGTAACAGGACAGATTTTGAAAAATGGTGAAAATTTTAATCATTTTCTTGTCAAGGTGACTAGTCAACTTTAAAAGACAAACATATGAATACCTGGATGTTACAATCTGTCCAAGTATATTTGATGCAGTCTCAAAATCTTTGAGCAATATAAGTCCTGCATATTTCAGATTTAAAAATGAACCATGAAAATTAGCATCTAATGTAGTTATATACAGGAGATATATTGACTTCAATTACTTGGATTCATTTTGAGTTCTTAGTGCCACTTCATGAGTCATCATGCAAAGATTTGTTTAGAAATCAAATATTGAAAATCCATGTCTATTAATTCGGGGCTGTGACAGAGTGGCATCAGTTCATTGTTTCATGCCTGCATATTCCCATCATTTGAAGTAAAACAATATTCATGGCAAGTGCTATAAAAATAACCTATTCATTATGAATTATATAAATTCAATATTGAAAATCTATCTGAATTACATCAATACAACCTTCAACTCTTTGAAAATCGAGAAATGCAACAGTCACATTCAAGTGGCCTTGTAAATACAATTTTAATTTTTACTTAAAACATATACCATCAGTATCCCTTATCTTACAGTTGAGAAAAGGGGAAATTTACATAGGGAGAGAAAGATATATAAGCCATTAGATTTTAAGTTTAGGTATAAGAAAAATCCAGATGACACAGGTTAAGACTCTAGGTACTTTCCCGCAAACAGGTCAACAAAGCCATACACCCCCTTTGAATAAAAAAATATAAATATTTGTTAGAAACAATATTTTAAGATTAGTTTTTCTCCCCGAGTTCCCCAACGGGCCCCAGTAGTGCCAATCCTATCACCACTATGATAAACTGACCAGCAGTTTTCCCTTTTAATTACAATTTCAATATAAAGAATACATAACACGCCCCTCCCTGTAGTAAATTATCCTGTATCATGTCCAAATATGAATGGTCATAAAACTTCATAGCTTATCACTAAACTATGATTGGAATCTCTGAGGTACGGGTCTCTGTCTCTAGACAGACTTTGATCACTGATAGAAGAGGGAAATGCTGGGAATAAGGCTTACCTTACATGAATATGAAAATTCAATACACCTAACACAATTAGATGCTAGGCAGCTATTTTGCATTTGAGACTTAGAAAAACCACTACTACCGATGTGGTATAAAAATTGAGACTTGAAAATTATTTGGAACCAATGGATGGATTCAAAAGGGTAGTCGCCATGAGTTGAAATTGACTAGTCGGCAACTGAACAATACAAAAATTCAGCATAGTGAGATCAATGCTTTATTTTCAAGGACTGATTAAATGTGAAATGTCATCATCATCATTTGGTGTCAAATGAATTGACTCACAGAGTGTAAGTCAGGAGAATAGAACTATATTCCGTAGGCTTATTGAAGGATTATTTGGGGGGAGTAGATCACCAGGAATCTTTCCCAAGATGCGTCTGGGTAGACTTACACCTTCAAACTTTCTGTTAGCAGCCAAGCCCATTAATTATTTGCACCCCCAGGGCCTCCAGAGTGAACTCAGGACCCAAACTCGCTGTCCTCCAGTCAATTCTGACTCCTGGCTAGAAGTTAGGATGGGTAGAGGAAGCCATCTCTGCAACCCAGATGTTATGTGCTATTTCAGTTGATTCTGACATGCTGGAGGAAAGTATTCTAATCTTTTAAAATGAACAGAAAATAAACATACGAATCCTAACACCAACAAATTCAACAGTAAGACCCTGTGATCATGAATTGAGTTCATACCAGAAGGATAGCGAGGGGCTCTAAAAACACTGCCTAGGCACAGCAAAAGTGCAGGTGACCGTCTCAGTGCCAGGTCCTCTCCAAAGCACTCCTCCAGCGAAGGATAAAATTCTTCTTAGCAGCGCCCTCCAAAGAAATGATGATATTCTTTGATGTTAGTGAATGTATGATGCGGCTAGTTCACTAACACCGGAAGTCATAAGAATTAGTGCCATCACTCATGCCTATTGGCTGGAGATTACCCTTGGGAAATAAAACACTTGACTTTTTCCTTAACAGGCAGTTTCCTTTTAAGTGAACTACAATGAATCTTAACTCGCCTCCTTGGATTTCAGTACATTTATTAACTCCCTGTCTTGTATGCAAACATCTGTGTTGTAAGGCAGCCACTAAAATAAATCCTTTCCTGTTTTCAATTTATTTCCCATTCTTTCCTCCTATGTAAACCTAAAAAAAAAAACATGGTAACTTAATTTACAAGGTGTCTCAAAGTGCAAAATGTGTTACATACAGTTTTGTATGGTCTGGTTTATACACAATATTTTATACAATATGACTGGAGATTTCTGCTCATAAATTACACCACTTAAAGAACTGGTTTTAAAGTGTTGGTTACTCAAAGCAATCCAAAGTCTTCTTACATAAGGCTAAGCAGTTGAACTTTACAAGCTATGTTCAGATCAAAATAATGTTAATTTAGCACTCATCACATATATACATCATATTTAAAATGTTCTTTCAGTGTTTAGGAATAGATAGGGAAATTTCACAAACCAAGGATCACCATGTAATTTGGGTTCTGGTTTGAGCAGGAACAACATATACAATATTTTAAAATAACAGTCTGTGGGAAAATTTATTTTATTTCTTTCTGCAAAATCTGCTCATCTTGAAACTCTTTTGGAAGCATTCTTGTTCGCTGCAGAACTACATTAAGCTCTTCAATTACTTTTGATGGTAATTTATTATCAGAGTCCAAAGTTGCTTTATTGCTTCTGTCTTCAGACTTCCTCAAAGTCTTTATGCCTTTATATGACTTTGCTTGCCCGTGAGGCACCTCAGCCCCTGTGTCCTCCAGGCAGTTGAAATTTCGATGTTTCCTGGTTCGGATTTGAAGTCTATCTTCCTTGTGTTCCAGGCAGTGGGCCACAATGGAGGCTTTCGCCTTTAACGTGGAGTCCGAAGGCTCTTTATCAAGCTTTGCACTGAGTCTCAGCCTTTCAAGTTCAGCTCTGGCACTCTGAAAATAAACACGCAATGTCTCATGGAAAATATGATTTGGCACACATTAAAAAATCACATTTTGGATACAAGCTGATGCTTCCTTATGCAAGAGTTTATTTCTATGATTTGAGCTCTCTCACTTTTCTTTCCGCAAGTGACATGTGTCATGCAAGAATTTCTCTGTTGATCTTACACCTACCATGGCAAACAGTTTCAAAGTTTTCTTTCAGGTTCTTCAAATTGACTTTCATTTCAGATTTTGTCCTCGTACCTTATTTCTGCTGAAGGGTATTATCTGTAGTGAAGCTGACAGTTAAAAAAATCTGCCAAAATACTGGACAATTCTTCATGAACATATCCATTGATAGGATATTTTCCTCTTAGGAATATATTATATTAGTGACATTTTAATTCATTTTTCTATTTATAATAAATTAAGAAGGAACTATACTGTAAATATAGATTTTAATTTTTTCATGCATCAAATATAATTCTGTACAGTGTTTATATTTACTTTTAGTTCAGTGACAAAGTAAATTTCAATGTTTCCTATCATTTGGGCATTGTAAAGTTTCTTTGCCAAATTTGTGAAATTTATAACATTCATTAAATTTGCAAAAACAAAAACAAATCTCAAGCCCAAATGTCTATTTTTATCTGCTCATAAACTTCCATTCATTACTATTGCATGGGATTGTTCTAAGAGCCTTTAACAATTAGTTCATAGTTCATCACTGCTCTGAATTTAATGTTAAGGAAAAAGTATCTGTGAAATATTGGAGTTAAGTGGCTGAGCCCCGGTGGTGTAGTGGTTGTGCGCGGGACTGCGGCCCACTGGGGTGGGGGTTCAATTCCAGATCACAGGAGCAAAGACTGAGCCTCCTACTCCCACCACCAGAGGGCAATGATGCCTAAAAAAAACTAAAAAAAAAAAAGAAATATTGGAGTTAAGTAACAGCCTAATCTATAGTGAATAATCCAATTGTATAATTTAACTCTATATTTGATACTGGTTTAAGTTTTTATCTGAATAATTTATCTGCTGGTTGCTCCATAATTAATCATTAGGTGATGGAGAACCCAGGGTCATAGCAGGGTATATGGGCAACTTTTGAGCGCTTCATCTATTCAAACTATGTCCCATGATCTGGGTCCTTAGGAAATATTATTTGAAGAAGGAAAAAGTTTGAGAGTAACTAAGCCCACATTTTTGCAGAAAATTTATTACCACAAAAACCCATATGTGTAAAAATGGCATTAGCGACAAGGTCATGTTTTCTTTGAGAGCAATTCTTCCCCTTTATTATATCAACACAGAGGCCCTTGGAAGGACAGCAATGGGACTAAACTATTAAACTAGTTTCTGACATTTCAGTTCTTAGAGAAGAATATTACATAAGTTATATATTAAAAAAAAAGCTAAAACATTAAAATTGTTTGATGATTGCTTAGATGGCCTTCGACTTTCATAAGTGATTGCTATTTGGAGGGCACAAAACTCAAAGAGTGTAACTCCAAAATGAGGCTCAAAGCAGGTCTGAGAGCACTGAAATACTGTCTTCTTCCACTGAGGGTCCTAATTAAGGTACTGAAGCAGGCATGATTCTCAAAGTGTCTAATGACTTTCGAGAGGTAACAAGCCTATGGCATTCCCTGAAGAGACTGAGCAGCACAGCAAGATTGATGCTGCGCCTGTTCTCCCTGCCCTTCCAGGTGAAAGCAAGAAGATACAGCAGCCTCTGTGAAAGATGCCAACTCTTCTTTATTGACTGTCAGGGCCATCTCCCAGGTTCTTAAATTAATTGAGACAGCCCATCATTTACCAAACCACTCGAATTGGATTGTGCTACTAGCAAGTTTAGTTGCCATGGCTCCCGACAAATTGTGCCCCAAGCTCACTCCAAGGATGTAGGCTTGTAAGTGAACTGGTAACACTAATAAGAGCCTGATATATCACCACCCGAATTTCTGGTGGCATATTCAAAACTGCTTGGTTATTTTAGATATAATAAGGAGCATTGCATATATTGCATTGGGTGGTCCATGGTATTATTAAAATAAAGTGAAACATTATAATTTAATAACAACCCCAAACCCATCAACATTTTAAAATACTCCATGGAATTATTTTCAAAAGTCATGATATGTGTGATTATTTCCAGGTTTCGGAGATTGAGACTGGGCTTTTGAAAGCAAATGAAGTAATGAAGACAATCACATCAATACATAGGAAAACGGATGCTATCATTTAATTCCATGTCTGCAATTACACAACAAATAAATTCCTAACCTACCTCAATGTTTCTCCGGGCTAGTGTTGCATTTCCCTCATGCTGGATGGGAATTAAAGGCAAACCTCCGATTTTGGGGTTTTTGGTTATAGAGCGTTTTCGTTCCTTTCCAGCTGGTGGCCAGATATCATTTTCATGCTGTGGAGACACAAGCTTTTTGCCGTTGGTGGGTGATTGTATTATGTAGTGCACTGTGTTCTCCAGTCACTAAGAACATTTCTCTAATATCAAATGAGCTCTGGATGTGATGATGCCATCAATTATGACAAAGTTGACTCCATGGGAGCCTTGCTCTAGGATGTGAAACTGCTAAGTGAACCGAGCTTTTCGGTCTCAGTTCAATTTCTAAGTTTCAAATACATGCCTTATAATACACGCTTTCTGTAGCATGTATCCAACCAAATGGGGCAAAATATTTGAAAAATCTAGCAAATCTCATCATGGGGGTTGAAAATAAACAAACATACTAGTCTACATTTCTAGACGATTGTAATCAAAGCAAAAACATATCTATTTTCTAGTATAAACGTAACTTGCTCTTACACATCAAAAATCAACCTGAGGCATGAATGTGAGAAAAAGTAACCGATTTTATAACTTCTAAATAGTTTCTTTTTCACCTATGGAATTCTAAAGAGATGCTACCTTTTACACAGCTATTGATACTGAGGATCACTACACAACAGAGAGTGTGACCTGTTTGTTCTCAACATATCACCTACGTATTCTGTGACAGGAGAAATATTAATTTTGCAATGGGGTAAATATTCATGGGTAAATTCATAAACTTTAATGAGAAATGCTTGAGATAGGCTTATGAACAAAAAAAATCTTTAAATATATGTTCAAAGGGTAGATTAACTTTTCAGAAGTTAGCAAAAACAAATGGATTTTTCAACAGTAATCTATGAAAGATATACAAACTACAACCTAAAAAGCTTGATGTTTACAGATGTCCTAAAGCAATGGAAACCATTTTTTTAACCATGCGTCTCAATCCTTACTCTTTATTTTCATTGCCTCTCCTTGCTGTGTATTAATAGATTCCTGATCTTTTCCTGGCAGAATTACCATTTATTGTGGTGTATTGCAGCAAAGAAATAATTTCATCAACTATTTCCTGTGTACTCAATACATAATAACAGCTCATTGATATTGAGACATGTTGCCAGGACTTGTTCTCAGCAGTTTACATGAAACAGAGTAAATCAAAAAGTATTGCGGTACATGTGGCAGTGTCGTGGGTCATGTTAGGGACTGAGATCCACAGGGCAGCAGTTTGAAAGCACCTTCCACTCTGGGAAAACAGATAAGACTTTCCATTCCTGTAAATATTAAGTCTTGGCATAGACAGGGGCAATGGTATGGTCTGTATGGTTATTGCTATGAGTCAGAGTGACTCGATAATCATAAGTAAACAAACATTTTAAAATACAAGGTTATTGTTTAGTGACATATTCTCCCAGGTAGCACTAGATAGGGAATGTTGCCATCTCTCACTGACTCGTCCCCAAAGAATACTGTGCTTTTAATTTACATTACATACATCAAAAGGGCAACTTTGGAGTCTTCAAAGAATTTGAATTGTGTCCCAGTTAAATGTTTCTGGGGTTTGAAGAACAAAATGTAGCTTGAATAGGTCAGATTAGGGTTGTAGGATAAGTGGAATATGATTTCCCAAGAAAATTCTCACACGATAACTCTTCCATTGAATGATGAAACAACATTTTCCCAGCACAACTTTCCTGACCTTTTTCTCATCAATGCTGTTTGCTTGCAAATTATCTTAAATTTCATCCTAATAAAACCCATGATTATCTCATGTCCTTCAAGAGAATATCTCAAGATTACCCCACTGGAGTCCCAATGAACACGGTTCTGGAGTCACCAGAACATTCTGCACTGAGCATCCTGCTGGTAACAGCTTTCAACTCTAAAGTTTCCTAGAATGTGTCTCCTCTGATTTTTATAGCACTACTAGAACATCTGAACTCCTGAAAGTCATGGAAAGAACAAGGATCTTAGCAAAGCTGGCAGTGTTTGTTTTTCTGTAGTGTGTCCACCAAGTATTGTTAGATTTGGACCAAGAGGAACAGTATTTATCTACCACTCGGAAGGTTAATAAATCAAATGACTAGAGGTCAAGGTTTTCATCAAAACAATTTCGGATGAGACGCTGGGGTGAGTTAATAATTTTAAGAGAAACTCGAAAGTAATACAGAAAAAGCATCTATGGTAATCAAGAGTGGCAACTTAATCGTTTGCAGTGAATGTCAATGGTCTTAAGGGAAGCATCTCTCAGAATTCAGCCAGATCCAGGTAGGGTGGAAAACCAGGCCTGATAATGGAGCTATTTAACCCTCCTCATGAAGAATGAGCCCTCCGCTCAGGAGGAAACAAATGGAGAATTGGCTATCAAGGTTTACACCAGGCATGTCTGGATTTGAGACACTAAATAATTGTAGGTGTCTGAGCAAATAGCGAAATACTGTTGACCTTTGCTCCATCTATAAAGTGAAACAGCTTTCACTTCAGGTGCGCTTGTAACAAGGAAGACTCGAGTTGATACTTCTAAAGTATCGAGAACACAATAGCTTCCTGTTGTCAAAAAGGAGTTAGTTGCATGCGAGGTCATGGGGAGAATAAGGGAAATAGGAACATTTATTTAAAATAAGTTCTGCAGGGGATTCTGGGAGAATGGAGGTTTTCTGACTCTATATACAAACCAATCTTCCTCTTCTCAACTCAGAAATTGCTGGGTCCGGCAGTAAAGAAGCTTCTGCAGAAGCTTTGACCTTTTCCATCCTATGGTAATGGGTACACTCATTATTTTTTTTAAAATATCAGTAGTCTAAAATATAAATAAGGGAATCAGAGTTTATGCTAAATATAAAAATGAAAAGGTATATTATTTGGAAATCACATTCGACCAATACTTCCTAAATATAAAGAATGGAATCATATATCATACCTGGGCAAAAAAAACACTTGTCATCCATTCCATCTGAGTTTGTAAGCTATCACAACACAGATACCTGCAAAGCAAGGTTTGCAAAATACATAATTCAAAAATGACAATGCATTAGATTCACGTGCGTTTGCTTGGGAAGCAATGATCAGAAATGTCTTTGCATTTCTCTGATTAGAGGTTTTATGTGATTAAGTTGCATGAGAAATGTGTTAAGGTATATAATATTAAAATCATGATTTTTTTTAATGCAGCTGTCAGCTTTAGTGAACTCTGCCAATCTGATGTGAAATACATTTGGAAAGGCAGCAAGATCAATGCTATGCTGATTTTTCAGGTACAAGATGGGAAAATATTGTTTTGCTCCCTAGAAAGTCTAAGAAGAAGAATGTGTGTCTATTCCCAAACAGGCTCAGCCATAGTCTCTATCATTGTGGTCATAACCACAAGACCCATGGAAAAGGGACCACGTGAAAAATGACTGCGTTTCCAGCAACAATGATTCAGGAAGCTTTTATTAGAAACCTACATAAAACCAAGATCAAGCCCTCAAGGTTCTGGTTGTCTGTCAGAGGAGTCAGGCATAGAGACAAATGCATTCTAAAATATTGAGAAAAATCTCAAGTAAGCCAGCACAGACAGAGAAATCAGAGACTTAGATATGAAGTTAGTGTTGTTTCCCAGGAAGAAAATTCTGTACTTGATGTAATAATGATGTACCGGACATTCTTCTGTAATTATAAATTTTGTACTGAAATAACATTAAACATAAGCCAATTTTGAAACAGTGAATTACAAAAGTTTGCTTTCTTTATTAGTGCCTCATGGAGACAGTCCAATTGCTAGGTGCAAAAAAGCTTAACTTTTCTCGCTACAAATATCTTCGTGAGGAAAAGGCAGCAGCATATGGTGGTTAAAGGTGAAGGCTATTTGGAAGCGCTTTGGGGCATTTGAGGTAAGCTTCAAAAGAAGAACTACAGCGGTATCTACTTAGCAGGGAGAAGATGAGAATAGTAAGGAAAGATAGGGAAGGGGGTTTAGTAAAGGGGTAATATACATAAATACATAAATACTAAGCAGTAAGAAGCTTCTGGTGAATTAAAGGCAATTTATTGTTTGATCACTAAAGGAAAAGCTATAGAAGATGAAGCCACATATTAACAGGCCTTCCATTTCATTTCAAGAATTCCTGGTTTTAGGTGGTGAGGGTTTACAAATGTTTTAAAGCAGAAGAGAAACACGGTCCAAGTTAGAAATACCTTTGCAGTGACTAGATGGAGGGAAGAAAGTGAAGATGAAGATGAGTGAATGAAGTCATGATCTCAGGGACCAAAGTGCAGAACTGATATGGTTTAGTGATTGGTTAGATGGAGGCAGGGGAGGGACAAAGTAAAATTATGCACAATCTCAAAGAAACAGAAACAGAAATGGTCATACTAGTGGGAAAAGTACATGGACAGAAAGAGTATGTTTGAAAGGAGGCTATGTAATCTTATTTTAAAACTGCAACATGGTTAACGTCTTACCCTTTTTTATTAAAATATATTTTGGCTACATTTTATTCCATGAAACCAGAATTCTATACTTATATAAGACTGGAATAAATTAATGGATTTCTTTAAAGAAGCATTGGCAAACAGAAAAAAATACCTGGGATTGGAAGAGACTTAAAGTTGGACACAAATCTTATTTTCTTGTTCTTAGCCTCAAGGTACTTGAAAAATGTTTCAGTATCACTTATATGGGACAATTCTTGTGTGTAGTCCTATGTGCCAAATTCTAAAGTGATTTGTTTACAGGGGTGGTCACCAATATAGCAAATCCAAAACTTGCCAGCTTTTAACTTACCAGTGATGTTTATCCGAATATGCTGTCAACCCCCAACTATATCACAGGGGAAAACAAACAAAACAAAGCACATGCATTAAAATAATAAATTTCACAAGGCCAAAGAAAACTTATTTGTTAAACAGCCGAAACATAATGGTAGGAAAGCATAGTAAACATTTCTCTACAGGGCTTATAACTTTTCTATAAATAATACTTCTTCTTGAGGGATTTGGTCAAAAATTTAAAGTACAGCAATGGGGAGTCAGAGGCAAGGTGCCCCTTACAATGCCATTAAGAAGAAAGAGAATTATTTCAGGAAAGTGGCAAAAATAAGTTAATGGACATTATGACCTACTGGGATTGTAGTACGTTAAAGAACGTGTGACTTACAACACAGGTATATGCACTTGGATTAGAAATGAAGTGTGGAGGCAAAAATGAGGATGTTGGGCTGAGTCCCGGTGGCATAGTGGTTGAGTGTGGGACTGCGGCCCATTTGCTTAGCGGTGCAAATCCAGCAGTAGCTCTCCAGGAGCAAGGCTGGGCCTCCCACTCCCACCAGAGGGCAGTGACCCCCTCCAAAAAAAATGAGGATGTCTTTAAAATAATAACTAGATAAATACATACAATTCATAAGACATTTCATATTAGTGACTATATTAGTGCAAATAAACAAATATACAGATATACCTGATTTGATAAGGGTTGTTATGAGCCCCCAGTAACATGATAAGAAACAACATAACTCACCCATTAAACAATAGTAATGACAACCATCTTCTTTCAAAACTTACCTGGTCGGAGGCTTCATTTTCTTTCTTACTCCAAGATAAAATTTCATTGAACTTAGAGAAAACATCTTTTCATGTTTACTACTCTGTAAGTAAAAGAATTAATAATTACTTTCCTAAGTTTTCTTAAATTTACCTGAGTATGACTTTTTCAAAGTTATTTTATCCAGTTTCACACATTTTTAAGCTTTCAGTTAATGCAGATTGCATTACAGTTCATATTTCAATTGCATGTAAGTTTTAAATTCTATTTAAGGTTACAGTCATAAACTTCCATACGCAATTTTGGGCATATACCAGTGAGTTTCCAAAAGTCTTTAGTAAAACAAAAGGAAAATCAAAATGTCCAACCAAATAAAAATTTTTGGTGTGTATATATGAACAACCCCTATGTTTTGAGAGGCTTTGCATCAGCTTTGGTGGGCCAGAATTCCCAAAGTTTCAGCAGTTGAGATGTAGTGATTTTTCACGATGTGACCTCGCATAATGTAATCAACTCCATAACAGGATCTGTTGTAAACAGCCTATCCACTGTAAGATGAGGACGACCATCCTCAGGTCAGAGTTCTGATGCATTTCAAAAGAACTTTCCTGGAGAGTATAGCTACTTTTTATATAGGAGGAAACTGTGGACAGCCTTGCTGCTTTCTGGATATTCCCTCTGGCTCATGGGTCTCTGGTTCTTTGGACTAAAAGTCAGGGCTTGTCATATTGCCTGCCAATCCTAGGAGCCATCAGATGCCTGTCATTTGACCAGCCAGTCTTGGATACATTTTTCTCATCAGTCTAAGCCAAACCTGCTGAGCTTGGATTCTTCAGATGCCCCTGCAGCCACTAGAGTTTGGTTTCCCTTGGGTCTGTCAGCATCCAAAGTTACCAGAGACAGGAGAAGCCTACAGTTTAACATCTGGCTCAAAGATCTGGAACCTGTGTGGATTCTGATGGGTCCACTTGTATAACTGGGAGTCATTTTTTTAATATAAGGTTTTCTTTTTATAAATTGATGAGCATCACTGATTTTGCTTCTCTAGAGAACCCAGGCTAAATAAACTTATGTACAAAAATACATACACACATATAGAGCTTTAATTCTTTATTCAAAAATCCTTAAGGGCAGAAGTCATATTTTTATTGAAAATGTACAACACAGTGCATAGCCCATATTTATGCAATTTTCCTTTGTCACCAATGTTGTCTGCGGCATCTCTCTATACTCAAATGTATTCAAATCTCTGAAGTGACATGCACAGTATCCCATAAAGCAAATAAATGAATAAAACTATAAATATCAGACAAGATTGGGCATGTTCCGGGTGGTATGGTCGCAGACTATAAATATCTTTGTTAGTTTTGGACAAGTTTTTTTCACCAATTGAGTTAATAGATTTCAATGCTTTCTGGATTTCAAAATTATGAAAATCAGGCAGTGAATATGGTCACATATTGAATCAAATAAAATATGCATTGTGATGAAGAATAATCACTAAAATTAATATAAGTAGTCAATAAAAATAAATAATTCATATGTGTATATATCTATGTCCCTGAAACAATGATATTTTCTCCACCTCCACCCCCCAAAAAGAAAAATCCCAAAACCTGAAGTGGTAAAACAAAAATAATTTCTTGAGACAATAGGAAGAAGCAGCATGGACTCAATGGCATTGAGTTTGCTTTACACTTTATATCATCAGTAAAAAAATGTAATACCACACTGCATACATTATTTATGTTTAGATATATTGCAATAGATTTTATCTAGTATTACAAGAAAATTGCTGCCTATATTTTAAAAATTCCCAAAGTATACCTCTGGTTTAAATTGATAGGCAGAAGGTATCTAATAATAAAAAGAAGGCATTGGGGTCATATACATTGCATTACTTTGTAGTTGATGACATCACTATTGAGTAGTTTGTGACTTCACAAAACCTCGTGTTCTTGTTTGTTATGTCATTGTGGTATGGCACCTTGTTGACTTGGGCTCACAGTGACACTAAGTGAACTGTCCCGTAAGCCTGCCCTATCCTGACATCTGTAGCGGAGTGGTTCCCCATGAACTTCTCTCTGGGAGCGGCGAGTAGGTTCAAGCTGTCACCTTGTGATTCAGCAGTCAAGTGCTTCATTTCTGATCCACATGGCTGTTTTGGTTATACACAGTGATCATAGAAATATTCACTGTGCTGGAGAGTGTATATTAGTATTAGAGAGAAAGAGGTTTATTGTGAAGATTAAGTGAGAAAATATCTCTGAAAAGAACATATACTACCATGACTGACACATGGAAAAATTCAATGGAAATTAAAGCTATTGTAATTATAAATCCTAAAAAAAACCCCATCATTTCATAAAAACAGCAATCTAGATAATAGTTAGTATATTTCATGACAACTCACAAAATTAACTCAGCTCATGTGTACTTGAAGGCATTACAAAAGTCTATGAAAGCTAAATTACTACTTTGGTTTTCTTTATGACAGCAGTTTAAATTTGAAAAGCAAAGGGTGGAAAATGTTTATCAAATTAAATCAGTTGCTACAGAGAATGGGTTAAGGGGACATAAAAGAAACCATTGCTTTTGTTAGATAATTTAGAGTCAGTTCTGACTGATGGCACAACAGAATAAAACACTGCTCAGTCCCGAACCTTCCTCAAAATCATTGCTGGCATGGTCATTGTTCCAGTTCAGCAACCTAAAGATAATTTAAAAATGGTTGCTGCAGCACATCAATAGGAAACTCCCTCAGATGTAAGCCAGAAGCCAGATTCAGAATAGCATGTGTACTGAAGGATATTATTGTTGATATCAATTGGATCTTGATAGTACAGTTTTGTTTCACCTTGGCTGGGTCTATTCTCAGAGGTCAGGAAGCTAAAGGAGTGTTGCCTATTTCTGATATAAATAGACCATGTAGAAAAGCTTGTTGGCTTTTTACTGGGTCTGAAGCTTGCATCTGACTAAATGGCTTTTTTTTTTATTAACTTGAGCCAAACTACTTAACATCTTGCCTGCCAATTCTGCCAGGCTGCCACATTAACTAATGGTCGTGGGTTCACTTGCCTCTGTGGCCACAAACCTGTCATTTTCTTGCCAATCTTGAGGTCATCAGCTCCCATGGCGACTCAAGCCAGGACAAGCTTCCAAGCCAAGGGCTAATCCAAGGACGTGGAACTTGCCTGTTTGAGCAAATAAGTGAGCCACTTTGTTGATATAAATATTTCTCTGTATAGACCTATAAAAGCTTCAGCAGCTTTGCTTCTCTAGAGAACCCTGGCTAAGATAACCAGAAATGTGCTTACTGCATTTCATTGACTACACAAAGGCATTTACTGTGTGGACCATAACAAATTATAGATAGCCTTGTGAAGAACACTTCATTGTGCTCAGTCAGAACCTGCACACAAACCAAGAAGCATTTGATTGAACAGAGTGAGGGAATATTGTATAGTTCAAAAATCAAGAACGGTACACTTCAGATTTGCAGTCTTTCACATGCTTATTCGATCTGTCTGCTGGGCAAATCATCCAAGAAACCAGACCCTTGGAAGAAAAGCATGTCATCATGGTTGGAGGTGGACTCATGCACAACCTGTGATATGCAGATGCCACCAGGGAGGATAAAGGAAAATATATCCAATGGACTAGGGTTAATGTTTTGGCAACTATTGGCTTCCGTGGCAGCAAACAGACAGCCTGAAGTTTTCATGCCAATTTACTTCCACTCATGATTATCAATAAGCATACCACTTGTGCTGCTATAGACATGGTTATTTAAAAGTCTATTTTGTAACTTTTCACGTTTTGTGAATAGTATCTAAAAATGGAGCCAATGAGGGAGGACTATGTTTCTAAGAGGGCACATTTACTTACAAGGAAACACGCATCTGGGTATTTTGCTATTCATTTTCTGTTTGGATTGGGCCATATTTTTTTTGGCTGGCTTTTTTACTGGCGTTCCATTCTTTACTTATTAGGTATGAACTTGCTTTGTCTCTTTAATTCTATCCAATCCACTGTTTATTTAAAATTTCCTTTTCCTAAGTGCATGCTTTCATTATTTTATCAGCTAAAATAATCTCTTTTGGATGTTTTAACCCTTTCATCAATTTAATGTGTCTCTACTGGCTTGATAAATAATGGATTGTGGGGTGGAGGAGAGAAGGTGAGAAAATGAGGAGCTGATACCAATGGCTCAAGCAGAAAGAAACTGTGTTGGAAATGTTGATGGCAATGTATGCACAGGGGTGTTTACTGCAACTGAATATTGGAGTGTCCTAAGTTTTGTAAGAGTCCCTTAATAAAATAATAATGAAATTGTGTTGTAGTTTCATGGGTTTATAAGTTTTAAATCTTATAAGTTTTAAATCTTATATCAACATGGAAGTTCTTAATGTAAAATATAGGTGATAAGACCAGTGTTGCAAGAAGACCAGAGTACTATTCACAGGTAAGGATGGCAAGACTTCGTGTACATACTTTGCACGTAACTTCAGGAGAAACCAGTCCCTGGAGAAGGATATCATATCCGTAAAGAAGAGGGACACCCAAAAAGAGGAAGGCCCTCAAGGAAATGAACGGACACGGTGGTTGCATCAGTGGGCCCAGACGGTGGAACAATTTTGAGGGGGCACAGGACCAGGGAGTGATTTATTCTGGTGTGCATAGGGGTCACTATGGGATGGAGCGCTCTTAGTAGCCCTTACAACAACAGAGGTGAGAACTTAAGTGGAAATATTTGGTGATCAACAATTCTAGCCCTATATGTGGAGCAGGTAGCATCAGCATCTTTCAGAATCAACCCTATGGCTAATGAGTTGATCCTGAATTTTTGCGACCCTGTAGGTCATTTGCAACTGCTCCTTAGGGATTCTCTCACCTTCACGAGGTCAGACTGCATTCTCATTCTCCTGAGAAGCAAGAGAACTTGTGATCTGCAGCCCAACTTCTAACCCACAGTGTCCCGGGAACCTCACCGTTCTTTAGACAGGGATTGATGAAGCTGAGGAAACCTTAGGTTGCTAACCTGCATGTAAGAAATTCAAACCCAGCAGTCGTTCTTGTGGAGAGAGACGATGCTATCTCATCTAAAGATTTCCATCATGAAAACCCAATACAAGGGCACCACATGCCTGAATTGACTCAATGACAGCAAGGGTGAGAGTTGGTCAGAACTCACTCAGGGCAGTGAGTGGGCGTATCCATCACAGACCACGTTCTGATAGGCAAGGAAGCTAGGATGTACCTGGGTGGGACACAGGCTTCAGGGCTCAACTCTTCGCTGAAAAGTTGGCTGTTTGAACTTACCCAGAGGTAGCGCCCAAGATACACAACCGTACCACAAAGTTCTCTCTCTACCTGTGACACTGCCAGTAGTCATAACTGACTTGATGGTAACTCACAACAACATAGTCTTTTCAAGGCAAGTTCTCCATAGGGACATCTCACTTGGCAAGAGACATCATTATTTACATCTCATAATTCATTCTTCTGAGGTTAACTTGCCCTGGAGAATTTCTTCCAAAAGTTCAGAATATAAGAGCATTAGGAAGTCAGTAGTTTGCTGGTGGAGCCATCTTATTTCAAAATAAACTTTTTAACTAAGCTAATTAAGTTAGCGTTCTTAATAATTATTCCTAGAACCAAAAGGACTGTGCTTATTAGTGCATGTATCTTGTAAGGGGAGCTCTTAATCATTTGCGTTTTCACACCATTAACAGGGCAATAGTAATATTCTTCAAAACCTCTCACCTTTTATTTAAATCAAGTCTGAAAACATTTCAATTAACATGTTCTGTGCAGGAAGAATTCACAAAACAAAATACATCTTCCCCTGTGTAATACTCTAATTTGTTGTTAATGAGCATTCATAAATTATCTCTAATTAACAGTCTCTTTAAATACTCTTCTTAATTTGCAATTTCTACTTCCTTTTCAGCAATTCATGTTCTAAATATAACCAAGCACACATATACTACGATAACTGCCAAAACCAGAGCCAAATCTTTATTCAAATAAGTGGGGCATTTCACTATTGATTGTTTACTGCAAAGTCATCGGAAATGCTAACACGCCAATGATTCGACCATCGATATTAAAACAGAGAGGCCAGCAAAGTGGACCAGCAAAGAATTACCACAAAATAAAATCATGTCCTGATAAAAATAGTTTCAGTGTCAAGGAAAAATGAAATCTGCCTGCCTTAATGTGAAAATTAAAGGATCAGTTCTATGAATTTATTCTGACAGATGTGCACATACTTTTTAGCACTATGTAATTAGCCGTGGTGTTAGTTGAGGTGTCACTAAAGGTGTCACTCCCTTTAGGCCAGGGGTGGCAAGGCCAGTTGGTGGTAGGAAGGTAGGATTGGGGTGTGAAACACACAGAACTGGGTATGAGGTGTGATAACACTTGTGACATGATTGAACATTAGACTATAATCTCATAACCTGTCATTCCCTTTAGGGCAGGGGCGGCAATGCCAGTCAGTGGTGGGAAAGCAGGGATGGAGTGTGAAACATACAGGATTGGGTAAAAGGTGTGATAGCAATGCTAGTGACATGATTGAAAATTAGACTATAATCTCATAACCTGAGGTCACTGTGATGGAAACAAACAAATAAAAAAACACAGAAACTCTGCTCAGTATCCTTAAAGTGCACTACCCTTTGGGATAATCTCTTGATACCAGCATTGCTTACTGATTTATAGGTATTGTCTTGGAGAGAACAAACTACCTTTCAAGAAGATAGAAACTCACGAAATAATTTTAAAACATTCTGTAGTGATGTATTTCATCTGTTACTAAAAGAATCTATCTGCAAGCCACAACTCCACAGATAGCTTTGCTGGGATTTCAGCAGTGACATCTGTTAAAAAGAATTCAAACCCAAAGTCCTGCTGTGGAGGAGATTCAGACTTAGAGTGACCATGGGGTTTCCAGCTTGCCACGAAATGGACACTTTATGGACACCCCCACCCCCACAGATTGCCTGGTGGATTCTAACTGGTGACTTCGTGATTGGCTGCTGTGCACTTAGCCATGGTATAACCAGGGTGGCTTGATAGAAAAAATACCATAAAAAACTAAAATTTTATGAATTTTAACAGCTCAAAATTCCCAAACTCAAGCCAAGCCCACTGCCATGAAGTGGGCTGCAACTCATTGAACCCCTCTCTGCTTCACTGCACAGTACTCACAACACGATAGAGGATCTTGGAGGTGGGGGGAAGAGCAACCACTTATTGGGCTGCTAATGACAAGGTGGACAGTTTGAAAGCACCAGCGGCTCCCTGGGTTCCATGGGACTGTGACTAGACTTTCTATTCCCCTACGAAGTTATTTTCAGAAACTCACAGGAGAAGTTTTACACTGTCCTATAGAATTGCTATGTGTAAGCATTGACTTCATGGCAGTTAATTATTTGTTGTTGTGGTACCTATATGATACTGTACTATACTGCCCTACACTCTAAGACTTTGCGTGATTCCCATTTTCATACTAAGTACAACATACTTAAATATTCCTTCACTTGTGAGTTCTTAACAATTCTTAAACAATTCTAGACATTAAACCATAGCAACATGCTTTTATTTTTTAGCCTATAATGATTGTGGGAAGCAGCCAGCCTCATCTTTTTTTTTTTTTTACACAGTGGCTAGTGGGCTTGAACTTTGGACCTTGCAGTTAGCAGTCCAATTTCTATCCTATAGCATTAACAGAGCACCTGAAAATACACAGTTCTACTTAAACTAAACACAAAATAAAAGAAACTTATTATCTTTCAATGGAATTCTGTCAGCATAAACATCAAGCCAGAATAACGCAAAGTTTCCTTAGTAAAGCCATGCCCAGACCCTTTCAGACCAGACACTATCTCCAGCCTTTACTGGCCAGGTGACCTTGAGTAAATTGTGCAATCGTTTTGATACCCACTTCTGTCATTGACAGCATGGGGATAATAACCCACTGGTGCCGAGGCAAAATCTTCTCATTGCAACTCTGTAGGATGGAAGAGAAAATGCTGCCCGGGGCTTACAGACTATGACTCTTTATGGGAACAGCCAGCCTCACCTCGCTCCAGTTTGGGAGTGACCCGCTGACTTGTGGTTAACAGCCAGATACTTCACCCTGTGTTCCCCTGAGAGTATAGACTTCATTGGGCGGTTGTCAAGATCAAATGAGGCAATACAATGACAGAGAAAGGATCACTGGAATAGAGTAAGTCCTTGAACATAAGCTACTGTCGTGATAACTGTTATTAGACTACTAAAGGCAAGCACTAAAACTAAAAAAGGCAAGCTTCCTACCTCCGTGAAACCTGGACGAACCAGCAATCAGACAGACTGCTCCTGCTTTTACCATGGCCTACTACCATTTCTGCCTTTGAATGCCTCATTTTACTTTGCATAAACACTTGAAATGTTTCTCCAGTTGGTCTTTTTTGTTTAATGGAGATGTTGCAAACATTCCTTTTTTTGTGTGTTAAAAGTGGTCATTTATTTTTTTTTCATAGTATTGTCAACAAAGGAAAACTTAACAGGCAGAGTTAGAATTTACATCAAATAAGAAAATAACAACTGAAAGTATTTTAATACTGCATGAAGAAAAAAGTGTTGGTTACTTGGTCCAGTTAATCGCCTACTTTTTGTGTTTTTTTCAATAATTTTATTGGGGGCTCTCACAGCTTTTAAAACATTGAATACATCATTTGTATCAAGCATATTTGTATACATGTTGCCATCTTCATTTCCAAATATTTTCTACTTGAGCCTTTGGTAAAGCTCCCTTTTCCCCTCCTATTTTTCTTTAAATAAATCTTATATACACAGTTTTGTGGATACCATGCCAAGGGAGAGTGAAGTCATGTTATGACTTCATAAGAAAGAAAGAAACAAACAAACTAAAATGGTCAAATATTCCTCCTGTGAGACGGGAAGGTTTACCTCCTCCACCAAAATGTATAAGAGTCTTGGTTATCCAAGTCCTGGTTCACAACAGGTCCTGTCAGTCTTCTCATTTCATTCATACACAAAGCCAAAAGGAAGCCAGTTGCTGGAGTGTCAAGTGATACTCCTGGTGCCCCCATGTGTTTCAGAGAAGGACCGTGTGTTACACAAGGCTTTCTTGCCTGCGACTTTTCGGTCACCAGGCTTTTCTTCCAGGACATTGTGGTCTGTTGGATCACTAGCCTTTGGGTTACAGATGAGCGCTAACTCTCTGCCATACCAGGGGTGGAGAACAACCTCTCCCTGTGCTTTCAACACACCCCTGTTTCCTGAGGATGCATGCTCTGAGCCATTCTGCTTCAATGGCTAGTGGGGAGGTCCAAATCTTCCTTTGCCCCCTTTTGCTTGGTTTGCTTCTATTGTTGATGAATATGATATTTTTAATATTTTTGGATAAGTCCTTTTTCATATGTATCAAAACATTCATGAAAAATTTCATTATTTCTCATTCAATTTCCCACGTGTGTATGTTTGTGTACAGATTTTCTCAGTCTGTGACATGCCTATCCATATTTTTAATGGTGGCTCTGAATAAATAAGCAGGATAAAATTATTATATAAAATATTACATTTTAACTTTTTAAATAATATTAAAATAGATTGACACATAAGCATTTTAGACTACCTGTAATATAAGGCCAAACTATCCTCACCATATTACTGATTTAGAGATTGAGGTGGAGAAATTAAGTATTCCTACAACTAGCTCTGAATAGAGGGAGGTTCTTTTGGTGTAGTTTCATTAGTCTTATAACACTTCCAGTTTTCCATCTCTATTCCCCCTTCCAATCCAAAATTTATTTAATTTAAAAATTATAAAGTATTTCAATTCCATAAAGCAATATTAACAGCATTCAATTAATAATATATTATGGAAGCCATCTAAGTAAAATGTACAAGGTATATGAATAAATTCTATTTAGCTCTTGTGTTTTGCCTTGTTTTAAATTTATTGATTTTCATTAAACACAAGCATCTTTTACCTTATACTATCACTTTTACTTTTATTGATTGTGATGCTGTCTTAAAAACTAGTTTACATACCACAAATTTAAGCTCCACCCCACCCATCCCCTTTAGGGTGAAAATCTGCCTGAAAACTGTGAGACACTCAGAAATACTACACGCAATTCTTCTCTGTGTTATTAAGAGCACCGATATAATCTCTCAAAGGGAGAATGGGATCTCCAGCTTTTTATTTCCTAGAGAGTTGTGGTTTTCAAGCAAGAGGACAGAGAGCACTATAATATACGAATGCAACACCCACAGAAATAAAAATGGATACCAATTCACATATTTCATATATAAATACCTTCGAATCCTTGTAAAGAAAGAGACATCCATCTCGTAAAACAAAATATCGGTCTTGATATTTATTTCCAGATAATATTTTAGATGGTTCTTCTTTGATTTTCAAAACCCCTTCTTTGATACATTCCAGGGTGCTCCTCTCTGAAAAGCATAGCAATTATTTTTGTAAGTTATGCACATTTTTATTTTAGACAAATAAAAATACTTGTAAAATTTTATCTTTGCTAATATGAAGTAACAACTTTTTTTCTACCACTAAAAAGCATCAATTTCTGAAGATACTCTATCAGGAGAGTATTTGTTTAAATAGACTTGTGTTATCCAACATGACAGTCATTTGTCACAAATGGCTACTGAGTACTTAAAATGTGGCTAGTTTGGATTATTATATGTTATGTATGTAATATACAGACATTTTTTAGAAAAGCATTTAAAATATCAGAATTTGAAACATTGATTAGGTGGTAAGATGATTATCTTAGGTATAGGGACAAAATAAAATCAAATCTGCTTATTTCCTTTTGCTTTATAAATGTGGCTAAAAAGCCACTGTCATCCAGCTCACAGGGATCCACTCCTCTGTGTTTCCTGAGACTGCAAGTCCTTATGGGAGAGGGCAGCCTGACCTATCTCCTGCAGAACAGCTGGTGAGCTTGACCTTGTTAGCAGTTCTAAGCCTAAGCCATGCTGTCATCTGTGATCCTTCAGTGTGGCCAGTAGAAAAGTCTACATTATGTATGTTGGCTAGCATTGAACTTTCTTGAATTGCACTGGCCGATGCAATATGACTGCATGGGCAGAAAAGATCAAACAATCTGTCATCAGACACAAGAATCCAGCCTTTCTTGAGGGATCACAGAGATCCTATAAATCTGAATCAGGTAAGAGTGAAAAAGGGCAAAGTACTAAATTGTATCATTTCCCAATGATTACATTTCCTGCATAGCACGGTGAGTTTCCCCTAATTAGAAATCATTTTAACAACTCTTAAAATAAAACACGTTTTTACCAAGAAAATCAAATTTGTATTGATTTTATTATATATAGACTATATATCAATGTATATATCTGGTCTAAAACTTCCCCTAACTATACAGGCTTAAATACTCAACTATAAAGAAATGAAAAAAGTGGTGGGTCAGGAGGGGAGATAGTAGGGAGAAGGAATCGGAGGTCTATGAGCTTTGATACAGTTTTTATGGTGTCAACTCACTGCCATTGAGTTGATTCCAATTCACAAAGACTCTACAGGACAGAGCCCTGTGTGCTTCTGAGACTATAACTCTTTGTGGGAGTAGAAAACCTGATAGTTCTCTGATGGGCACCAGGGCTCCTGTCAACTCTACATCTTCTGAAAGAGAAGAAAGGAAAGCTAACCTAAAGAACTGCTCAGGTGACTACTCTGGAGAATGCACAGAAAGGGGCATGGTGGGGTCCAATGTCAGGAGTGGGACCATGCGGATCTTCTTGGTACATGTATTCAGCACATGGTTTTTCAAGTTACAGAACATGTGAAAAATAGTTGGAAAGGAGGACCCATAGCTGTGCACTCAATATTATCTTCTTTTACTTTTGGAGGGAAAGGAACCTTAACTTACCAGGGGAAAAATCTCCAAACAAATTATGACTATACATAAGAAAACAAGAGTCAAAATAAAAGCAGGAAAAAAATCAAATACTCAAATATGAATATGGAATGATTGTCTGAAAGCAAAAACACTTAGAATTAATCAACCCACTGATTATAACAGAAAATAAAAAACCAACAGGCAATCTCAATTCTCATGATGTATATATGGGCTGCAGACAGCATAGATTTAACTACACTGTCATACCGGTAAGTAAAGAAGAAATAAATCTGTCTCGGAAGAAGTACACCAATGACATTCCTAAGAAGCAAGGAGACAAATAATTCATTCCATATAATTGGACATTTTATCAGGACAGACCAGTCCCTGAAGAAGGACATCATACTTGGAAAAGCAGAAGGGCCGTGAAAAAGAGGTACTCTGGATAAGATGGATTGGCACAGTGGCTACAACCATGGCATCAGACAAAGCCGTTAAGAGGGTGGTGCAGGGCTAGGCAGTGTCATGGTCTATGGTACACGGGGTTGCTATGAACTGGGATCAGCTTGATGGCACCAGTAATTTGTGACTTTAAAATAACTATGAAAATACACTACTAAAACTTATCCTCCTGGTTTAATCTCTGATAGCCAATTAATTCCAAAAAATAAATTATCTTAAAGAACATTTTCATAGTTCCATGCCTTCCAATTACAACAAAAGAATAATTTTCTAATAGCAAGAGAAAATAAGCAATGTATAAAAGTGGGGTCAAGTGAAAAACACACATTACACAAACACTCATTCATTTTTTCATCAAGGGTCTACTACATATTAGGTTCATGGAATATATAACATAAAAGAGTTTATGTCTGTGTTAAAGACAGAATTAAATGACAATAAAAACCCTATATGCATATGCTACAGTTTCAGTATTTATAAGATAAAATTTAGAACACACTAGAGGACCTTGGTGATTCAGGTGGTTGAGTAGAGGAAAGAAAACCATTTATAATAGTACAGTTTTAGATTTAGGTAAAATACTTTAAAGAACATCAAACCTGTTAAAAGTCAAGGTAAGACCTAAATATTGAACATAGCCTAAGACAGACTTAATCCCTTCATATATTTTATTTTTCCAAGAGATTCATTGGGAACTAAGACACTACAGCATTCCATTGGTCAATCAACTCAAGCACTATTGTACAACTGATACCAAAATCAGTTTCAAAGCATTGCCATCCTTCTTGAATGCTTGATATCAGTTCTCCTTCCCCTCCACCACTTCCCCCACTCTGTCCCCCGGAACCCCTTCTTCTAGCTTTTGCCTCCACAGGTTCATCGATTCTGGGTTTCTACACTGAAAAACATAGGAAAACACAAAGCAAAGATTCATGGAGAGTACCCATAATGGCAAAATAAAAGAGATAAACTCAAATATGGAAAAAAAACAGAGAAAATATTAAAAGCAGATAAAGCCCAAAGTGTATCAGAGGGGGAATCAAGTGACACACTCAAGGAAACCTATCATGTTAATCTCTGATAGTTGTCTCTTCAAAACTGTCTGAAACTCAGACTAATGCAATCCCTCGATTATGATCAGAGAAAAATCACCAGAAGTGTATCCCCTGTGTAGATGCTGCACATGTACTCTGGGTTCCCAATGTCATCCTTTTGAACACAAAAATTTCTCAAGTGAGGTTCTGATTCTATACCCCATTATCATCGTTGTTGACGTGCTTCTTCCTTGTAGACTTAGTTGACATCTGACTTAGATGGATGCTTGTTTGAAAACAAGCCTTTTAAGACCCCAGACACTAGTCTGTCTGATAACCGGCCGCCATCTAATTTCTTCACCACTTTTTGCTAAAGTCCCCACTATCAAGCAGGACCATGGCCCTACCTGCTCCCTTGACACATTTTTTATGCAATCATGCTTTCCCTTTATATTTTTGTTCACATTAGCCAAATTTTCAGATTTAAGCAATAGAAAATAATTAAAAGTCCAGAAGCTAATAGGTCCCCCCTCCTCCTGTAGGTTTCTAAACTGTTTATGGAACTAGAAAGCCCAGTCTTTCTTCCATGGAGCTGCGAGTGGTTCTGAACTGCAGACCTGGCAAATAACAGTTCAACCAACAGCAACTACACCACCAAGGCTCCTTCTCTGCTAAATCACGAAGTTTTAAAAGGTTTCTAAAAGCTCTCACAACTAAGTATGTCATGTCCAGAAGGTTAAATTGAGAAGGCATTCATTCGTGAGTGGCAAAATGAAAAACCACAGAGTTTGGGGACACCCAGGGGAATAGAATAACTTCGGGTGAGCTACTCTTCTAGTCATTCAGGTACAAAGCTCAGGGGGATGGGGAGCTAGGCTGCTCATCATTAAGGTTGATGATTCAAAACCATCGACTGTTTGGCAGGAGAAAGATGCGGTTATCTGTTACCAGAGTCGATAAATATTTATGGTTTCAGAAATCCTATCGTTGGTCACTATGAACTGGAATTTACTGGTTGGAAAAGGTCTTTGACTCTGTGGATGACAACGAACTAAAGATAGTATTGAGAAGAATGGAGATCCCCGAAAAGCTCACGGGGCTCACGTGGAACATGTACTTGGACCGAGATGTGGCAATTTGTACAGACCAAAGGAATACTGGATGGTTTAAATGAGGAAAGGCTTATGTGTCGGGTTTGCATTTTTTCACTGTACTTGTTCAATCTGTACCCTGAGCAAATAAAATATGAAGATGGACTACATAAAGAATAATACAACATAAGCATTAGAGGAACGCTTGTTAACAACTTACATATATAGATGACAATGCCTGCCTTGCTGAAAACAAGCAAGATTGAAGCACTTGCTGGTGAAGGATGAAGATGAAGGACTGCAGTTTTTAGTATCAATTGCAAATAAGTGCAAAAAAATCTGAAAACCTCACAACGGAACCAAGAGACAACATCATGAGCAACAGAGAAAAAAACTGAAATTGTCAAGGATTTCATCTTGCTTGGACCATGCTCATACAAGCAGTAATGAAGAAATCAAAGGCCTTCCTTATGTTCAGCAAATCTGCTGTAAAAGACTTCTTTAAAGTACTTACGACCAAAAATGCCACGTTAAGGAAAAAAAAGGTGCAGCTGACTCAGCCCCTAGTATTCTCAATGGTCTCATATGTAATTAGAAGGTGGGCAATGAATAAAGAAGACTAGAGAGAGTGCAGGTGTTTGTGAACAATATCGAAAGTTCCATGGATTGCCAAAAGGGCAAACAAATCTGTCCTGGAAAAAGTACAACTAAAGTGTTTTTTAGAAGTCAGGATCGTGACATTCCA
>PVJH01011202.1:0-63890 GCA_004026705.1 Nesogale talazaci | reverse complement strand
CGCCAGAGACTGGCAAACCTCTGATCTAGGCCCGTGCCCTAAGATCCCACTGTCCAAAGCCAGTCACAAGGCCAAGTCCAAAGTCAACGGGGTGGTTTGCAATGATAGCCACGGCTCAGGAGGCTGCCACTGTGGTGCAGACTGGCAATGCCACCAGAGGAGAACGATGAGCCAAGGCCACACATTCCATCCGACCCTGGGAGGTGCTCTTGAAAGCCTGACATGGGAACACAGAAAAAAGTGGCCAATGCCACTCAGCTAGGATGTGGCAGAAGCGAGATGGGCACCAAGTTAACTCAAGAGCACTCGAAGCCTAAGAAACCTGTAACGCGTTGGCCTGCTAACAGAGAGGTTAGCTGTTCTAAACCACCAGCTGCTCGGTGGGAGGAAGATGAGGCTTTTTACGCCCAGAGTCACGGTCTTGGAGATCCCCAGGGGCAGTTCTACCCTGTCCTGTAGGGTCGCTGTGAGTGGTCTCAATGGCCAGTGTCTGCTTGCTTCCACAGGGATGATGACAGCCCGGGACACCCTGGGGGGAGATAGTTCTACTCAATCCTGCTGGCTCACTGTGAGTTTGAATCCCCCCCAACACACAAGTTGTCCTTTGGGCACACAGCGTTGACTCACTAGCCCCAAAGGTTGGTGGTACAACCCGCCCAGAGGTGCCTTGGGAAGCAGAGGAGGTGATCAGCGTTGGCGACTGATCTGAAAACCCCTAAGGAGTGCAGGTGTCGTCCGACGCACATGGGGTTGCCTCCCTGTGAGGGCGACTCCCCTCGCCTCAGCTGACAGCAGCAGGAAGGTGTGCAGGCACATGGCGAGGGGATATTTGTCACCTGCAAAGATCTGCATCTCTATCCTCTGCCGCCCCCCACCCCCCTTAGTTGCCAAAAGGAGCTGGAGTGGCTTCACGCGTTGGGATCACGTGTTGGGTTGCCAGCTGCAAGATCCGTCGGAAGGAAACCAGTAGCTGCTCCACAAGAGAAAGACTGCGCGTTCTACTCCCAGAAAGAGTTAGTCTCAGAAACCCACAGGGGCGGTTCCGCCTTGTCCGACAGGGTCGTAATGCGTCACCGTCCACGCCACGGCACCGAGTGTTTGTTCTTGCTTTTTGCTTCTGTTAGTTACCAACACCTTAAAGGCAGCTACCCGTCCAGGCTACACGTCCACCTTGTCCGTCCACCCACCGAGTCAAACATCCTTGGGCAGGGAAGGCACAGAGCAACTCTTGTGGGCAAAGCTTTGAAATTAATCTGGGGGCTGGGGGGCGGGGCGGAACCCCCCTTCCGTTAAGTTAATCTTGGGCACGTGTGTAAATACACTTGGAAAGTCCCTGGTGGAAGCAGTATCAAAGGGGCACCGTGGTTTCACTTAAAAACAATTTGCTCACTGTCAACCATGATTTCTGACACCTGAACCTGAAAGGGGTCTCGGTGGGCTCCGCACCACCGGCTCCGTCAGTGGGTCGCATGTGTGCTTGGAGGCAGGAGAGGAAAGGCTGCGGTGGGTGTGGGGCATGGAATAAGTTCCCAGGCACCCCTACGGGAGCGGGACTTCCGTTAGGTGTTTCCATAGAACCTTCCTGGTGTTTGTTTAAACCCTTGCACAGTCTGGCACCGCAGCTGCCTGGCCCAGGGCCTTCTTTGCAAGGCTGCTGCACAACCCAGTCTCTTTAAGAGCGCCCTGTACTGTGTCTCTCACCCCCCCCCCCCCCATGCAATTACTTGAGTATATAAACCTTGCTGAAAGGCAGGCTTTTCTTGGGAGCTAATAAATAAAGCCTGGAGCACAGCGATGGAGGGCCCTGAAAAATGGCCTCATCCCCTATTGGGAACTGTGAACCCTTGCAAAAAAGCAGCTCATTGTATTTTCAGAAAAAAAAAAAGATCTCTCCCCCCAATAATAATAAAGAACGAAATCACCCAGTGGAGTCTACATGGAAAATCACCATCTCGTCTGAGGTCCTCAGGCTGGTCTCTTTCCTGTATTAATCTTTCCATGTAGGCTTTTTTGAAGAGGCATGCTTTGTAGGAACATACAAGGGAGGTTTTGAACTCCCCACTGGCCCCATGTTTTCATCTACTGCTAGATGACCCCCACATCCCTCGATGAGGATGCTGTACTGAAGCTTAGAGCCTCAGGGCAGTGTGTGTGTGTGTGTGTGTGTGTGTGTGTGTGTGTGTGTGTTTAGGGGGCATGTTGCCTTAAGCAATAAAGACCTTCCCATGGTAAGAATCACACTTGCTCACTGGGGCCAGGACTCTACCGTTTAGAAGCAATCTCTGCTCCATTTCTGTGAATGGGAGGAAATGGGTTTCAGATGGGCCATGGGGCCTTAAGACAGACATCAGGCTGCTGACCCAAGAGAGGACAAGGGTGCTTTTCTGTCCCTTAGTTCTCTGTGTCCTAGTCGGAGAAGCTGGCTGGGCTTGGTCCTGGCATGTCCCCTGGGTGGGATACTGGAGAATCCCTGTCCTCTTCAACACAGACTCTGAGAGGCTGACCACTGGTGCTGCTTCCTAGCTCTGGGCCCCCCAGGGTGTTCCTGTGAGGCCCCTGCAGTAGGTGGTGCCTCTGGAGTCTCTCCACACTAAGCCCCCCTTCAGCAGAAGGGAGCCTCCCAGACACAAGGGCCGAGTAAACCTTCACAGGGAGGCGAGTGTCGGTCAGCGAGGGCGCCGGACTCACCAGGGCCGTGGCCTCGAATACCAGAGTCTGGACTGGCTCCAAGCGGCCAAGTTCCTCCAAAATGTCTCCTCCGCCAGGCGTGGGGGTTTCGGTTTGCATTTGATTCGGAGCGGCGGCAGCACCCAGGCGGTGTTTACTCCAAAGGGCAGGGGGCGGGGAGCCAGCCCCCCGCGGGGCACGCTCGCCGGGATCGCACATTCCAGACGCGCGCTGCTGTGTGTCAGCGCGACATGGGGCGGGGGAGGGCCCCGGTCGGGTGTTGCGTTCACCATCTGCACGTCACTCCCAAACTTTTCCTCTCTGCGCTCGCTCGGGAGGCAGGTTGACGCGCCCTGGCTGCGGGGCTCGCGGCGCGGGCTAGGCGCGCTCCCGCGGAGCCTGAGCCGCAGAGGCGCCCGGGCTGGACTCGCCTTCTCAGGTGTAAGTTGGGTGCTGGGTGCAGAGCGGCGGCAGGGATTCGGCAAGGGCTCGGGCTGGTCGCCGGGTCCAGCCGGGCGGCGCCGGGCTAGCGGTGGATCCGGCCCGCGGAGGCAGCGCGCAGCCTCCCTCCCCGCGGCGCCCTGGGCGCGGAGGCGGCGGTGGCGGCGGCGGCGGCGGCGGCGGCGGCGGCGGCGGCGGCCCAGCAGACAATGAACTTGCGAACGCGCGGAGCCCAGGCAGGTTTGATTTCAGCGCCCCTGGCCCCAGCCTCTGGAGGCCACCAGCGTGGGGCCGCCCCCGCGCCCGTGGTGACTGCGCCCCGGGGTTTCTGCTAAAGAGCTGCGGGTGCCGCCGCCAGGGCTTGCGCGCCGGGTCCCCAGCCCGGGAGAACGCGGCGGGGCTCCCGGTTCGGGCGAAGGGGGCGCTGCGGAGGCCCGCGGGGGCCCGCGGGGGCGCACGGCTCAGGGCTCGCCGGCCGACTGTCCCGCCATACGGCCCAGCAGCGGGGATCTGCGTGCCCTGTTCGGCCAGGCCCCAGGAGCTGCAGGCGGAGCGGAGACAGACAGACCAGTGGAGGGACCCCCGGCTTCCCGGGGTGCGCGCGCCCTAGGGGGAGGGGACGGGAATCCCGCCAGCCGCGCGCTCCGCGCACTTCGGTGAAGTTTCCAGGCGCGGCCCGGGGCAGGCTGGTGGGCTCGCGCCTCCTTCCTGGGCGCTGACCCCCGGCTCCCGCCCTGCGACCCCCGCAGGACCTGGTTCTGGAGGGAGGCTACCTCGTGGCCCGAACTTTGACTCCAGCCCTTCCTCCCGTGCCCGGGCCTTCCCCGCGGCGGCCGGCCCCCCGGGGACCTAGAGGGGCGACGTGGGCTGTGTCCCCTGAGGCCTGGGCGCGGCGAGACCAGCCAGCAGGTCGGTGTGGCGATGGGGGCGGCGCGCGAGTCTGGGCCGTGTGCGGCGAGGGAAGACGCGGGTATGGGGGCGATCGGGGCCCGGCTGGCCTCCAGAGAGCCCGGGACGGGCGGGACGCTGGGCCCCGGGAGCCGGGCACTGGGAATGAATGGAGCCCTGGCCGCAGAGGCGGATCTCCGGAAGGCAGCGCGGAGGGCCGTGAGTTGTAACTTGCTGAATGATCTCCCTCAGCTGGCCAGGGACACTGCGATGGTGAATAGGAGCTGCTCTTGGGCGCCCCCTTCAAGTGGCTCCCGGGGCACGTGCCCTACCTGCCCAACCCCAGAGCCGCCTCCGCTTGGAAGTGCCCCGGGCTCGGGCGATGCCAGTGGGCGCATGGCGCCGTTGTGCAGTCGGGAGTGCCGGGGCTGGAGAACGGCTCCCTGACTCTTCAGGCTCATCCCAGTCCCCGGTCGCCCGCCCTGCGCCCGGGGGCAGGGGAACGGCTGGTGCAGACACTGGAAGCTGGCCCTTAGTTGCTGGCTGCTGGCGCCTGGAAATCGGTCCCTCGTGTTGGGAGGTTTGAGAAGGTAACCGGGAGAAGTGACCAGGCAGAGGCGCTCAAGATCGGCTCCTCTGGCTGCCTTCACACCCCCCTAGGGTGCTGCGGGGCCACGGTGACAGCTGGTAGAGCCCGAGCGACCCTTTCCCTGCCTTCCATGTAGGGTAAGTTAATGGCCTGGAGTTTTCAGGAAGGAAGCTGTGGCTTCCCCAGATCACCCGGTGAAGGCTTGGGGATGCCGGCTGCTTCAGAAGGCTGTGCTGGGTTAGGGTCAGGGGTAACTAGAGTTGTTGGCAGTAGGCCCGAGGGTCCCAGGAGGAAACTGAGGCCCAGGAATGTGTCTGGACTTTCTCAGGAGCCCCCCACCAGCCCCTGAGCCCCTACCCTGCTGCTGGAAATTCTGAGACATTTGTTCACCCATGCCTTCTAAAAGGGGGGGGGGGCATTTAGTGATTTTATGATGTCTGTGTTGAGTCAGGACTTTGGTTGGTAAATATATTCAGATCAAACAGTTTTGTATGCAATATCGTCGTGGAGATAAACGTGCCTTTCAACCCAGTAGTTTTTTTTTTTAAGCAAACACATTTTCTTCCCAGTACTCCTGGGAAATTGTTAAAAGGTGGTCCTCTGATAGCCTGAATGGGTAAATTGAGTCATGAAGAATGTGGCTTGCAAGTGGCCTCCCACCTAGGGCATGGGTGAGCAGCGGTGGGCAGCATATCTGGCTTGTCCACTGAGGTCCCCTTGCTCTGCAACACCCACCCAGGCATGCCTGCTCTCTCTCAGACACACTGAGGGACTGAAGATATTGAACTGTGGGAGAGCTACCTACTAGAGTGACCTCATCCAGGGTCTTGTGTGAGGGCAGGGAGGCAGTTGGGCAAACAGTCAGTCACAGACTGTACCATGGTGGCACAGTTCTCCAGAACTGCCCCTTCAGTGGCACCCTTCAGAGTTGTCCATCCTGCATCTCACAGGACACTTGGCTGAGCCCCTGGCCCCTGGCAGGAGAGACAGGCTGCAGAAGAGGTATTTGATTTTCCTGCAAAAGTGATGCGTCCCAGTGCTGGGGATGGAGCCAGTGTTTGCAGAAAGGACTGCGAAACTACCCCATTTATTTGGGGTCTTAAGAGAAGAAGTACCCCGGTAGGTAATTAGTCTGGACCACAGGCACCCCAGGCCCGTGGATTGCTCCTAGGAGAGACTTTAGGTTCCTGCTGGCAGTTTAGGGGCTTGTTGGGAGCGTGGGCGAGGAGGGAGAGCCAGGATTTTGAAAAGGGGGCCGCCTGGAGCCTGTTGCGGAAGGTCTGAATTTTCCAGAGAATTTTCAAGCTGGCCTTTAAGTGTGGATGCTAAATCCAGAAACAGAGTAGTGGTGTGCGGCAGAGGGTGCTGTCTGGAGTTGGGATCCAGCAACCAGCCTTCCCCTTTGTTTATTCCAAGTATGCCCTGCCGGCAGAGAGATCACAGGGAGGAGGGCGCAAGGGGACATTCCCCAAAACGTGGATCAAGGACTAAGAGGTCCCGGGAGCCCACATTACCTGTGCCGTACTCGGGCGCCAGACCCTCCTGTGCTGCTCCTTGCTAGACTTGAATTATTTATTCATTCAACAACCATTCTGTGTGTGAAGCGAGGCTGGGCTTGGGACACTCCATTTCGTCCGGTCCACCCCAATGGGCACGGGGAGCCTGCTGGGAACCAGGCATGGTGCAGTCTCTGGATGATGACAGGGGGACAGCAGGGAAACGTACCGACTGCCTTTGTCAGCTAAGTGAGTGCCAGGGGGGGCAAAAGAAGGGAGAGGGGTTGTCAACAGCAATAGATCATCACAATCATCCTGGGCTGGGGTTTGTCGGAAACACTGAGATGGGTCCGTTCGGGTTGATGCTCCCCCACCCTTTCCCCGCCTCTCCCAGGTCCTGTTCTCCATTTCTCGGGTGTTGTGGAGAGGCAACTTGAACCCCATTTGTAAGGGAGGGGAATGTTCTAAGTTCTGAAAGTGCACAGTTATACAAAAGAAGAAAGAAGAAGGGGAAGTTGCAACTGTTTGGGGGAGCATCAGGCACCTGAGAGGAAGTGGCTTGTGATTTGGTAGTGGCAGGAGTCACAGGACCTGCCCTCCCAGCCGGGGTGATGCGAACTCCTTCACTTGAAGGGTCATTGTGAGCCCCTGTTGAAAAAGGAGACTGCCTTCTCCCTTGACTGGGCACAGGGAGAGTGCTCTTTCTTGCCCCGAGGGTTAGGTGCCGTACCTTTACTGAGAAGGCTCCTCCTTTGGGAGACACTGCTGGGGAGCATGACACATGCACAGAACCCATCTAACACCCCCAGCTCCCCTCCTTTCCGTAGAGGGAAACCTGCCAGGGGTCTGGATGCAGCCTGTGCCATCAGCCTGTGCTGTTAGCTGCCATCTCTGCCCTCTCCCCAGCCTCTCATGGTGATCCCACATGCGGTGGAGCAGAACGGCTTCCTGGGGTTCTTTCTTGGAGCCTGGGTTTCCGGCTTGGCTGATTTTTGGAGGGAGGTGGGTGGGGCCACAAGCATCTGTTTATCGCCAACAGCTATAGACAGCACTTCGCAGGTGCTGGGCCAGGTGTTCATGAGCGACGGGCAGGCTTAGTGCAGCGCCTGGATTAGTGGGCGAGGCCCAACTTGTTGCAGTCAGTTCCATAAGGGACTGAGAGTGCCTTCCTGGGGCCTCCAGCCAGGGCGGCAGAAACCCTGCAGGGACTTCTGAGACTGGAGCGATGGGGACGCTCTCCTCCTTCTGGAGCTAAGATGCACCAGGGGCTCAACAAGTGCTGCCTTTGTCCTGGCTCTGAGCTCATGCCGAGGGCCCGGGCTAGCCCTGAACTCCTGCTTCCGTGAGTACACTTGTGGGCACCTGTGTATATTTCTTGGAGCCTGGGGGTGGGGGTGTTCACACCTTCCAGCACTTTCTACCTCAAAGGGCTTCTCTGACTGTCTCCAGATACCCTGTAGCCCAACCAGGTGTCCACAGATAGACCACCTCATCTCTCTTGGGGCCTCTGCTAGCTCTTGTATGCACAGAGGGCAGCGGGGAGGAAGTGGCTGACCTTGGAGAGACCCGCAGGACCCAGTGGGTGGCCCACGCCGCTGCTGTGTGGAGCAGAGCAAGGTAGCCCTCACTGCAAATGTGCTAGGGTAGCTGGTTTGGAGGCAGCCCTGCCTCCCGCTTTGCATTTCTAGAACGCGCTCTGGCCCTGTGGGGCTCTGAAGGAGGGAGGCTGGCAGATCCTCAAAAGCAGAGGGTGTCATTATAATGGAAACTTGGCCTCTCTCCAGAATTGTGTTTGTGATAAAAATACAGGCTGCCCAGTCAGCCAGGTGCCTGGGAAATACCCCAACATGAACGATTAAGTAGGCACAAGCCAGGGACAATGGGTTCATGCCTTCCAAGGCACTAGAGTTCCGGGTCTCTGGACACGGGTCACTGGTTCCTTCTGTTGTCTGTGGCCAGAGGGACCGTGGTGACCTCAGGCGAGGAAAAGCCCGGCAATCTGTCCTGGGTCTCAGGTGAGCTTCTGCCCTGCTCTGCTGGGCCCTTCTAGAAGCCCCCACCCCCCGCCCCCACCCCGAAGACATTAGGCCCAGTGTTCCTATGCGAGGTCAGATCTGTCTGAGAGTTGGGGAGAGGTGTTTCTCTCTCCCTGTGTAGAGGGCTCGGCCTGACCCCTTGTGACGCCTGCTTCATATCCGGCCTAATGCTTGCCACTACCCTCCATGTGGGCATCTGGTGTTTGGGATTCTGGAGGGTGCCCCGGGGCGTGGGCAGTCTGACTGAGCTTTCTGGCCATGCTGTGGCCGAGAGCAACTGTTGAGTTGGGCCAGACGGATGGTCACCCTGTGTCTTTCCGGTGAACGGTGGCTGCTGCAGCTGTGGGGGAGTCATGATGTTCCTAAGTGACTGGTTATCGGAAGTCATTGGCCAGGCCTTTCTTCCGAGGTTCTCAGAGTCTGAGGCTGGTTCCACATCCAAGCAGCATCCAACCCTCACTGAAAGATGGGGGGTGGCAGTGCATGAGCTGTTGTGGGCTGGGGCGTGAAGCCGGGTCCCCACATGGAAGGCGAGTGCGTGGTCCCGAAGTGGAGTTCAAACTGCTCTGCCCTTTGCCGAAACCCTGGCCAAAGGTTTGGCCGTGGTGGTCTGTATTTCTTTATCTGTCACATGAGTTTACTCATCCCTACCTCTAGAAGGATGGTTGGGGTATTAGAAATAGTGTAAGTTACAGTTGAATTCTGCTTTCCTGGCCATTGAAGCCCGGGTGCTGGGGTAGTTACCCATTGGCTGATAACTGCAAGGTTCACAGTTCAAAACCACCAGCCCCCCTAAGGGAGAAAGATGGGGCTTCCTACTCCCGTGAAAAATGTCAGTCTCAGAAACTCACAGGGGCGGCTCTGCCCTGTCCTGCCGGGTCACTGAGTCGGCCTGAGCTCTATGGCTGTGAGCTTTTTGCTGGCCATGTTCTGACCCCAAGAGGAGGGAGGTGGGGGAAGAGAAGGAGCCATTGAAACCCGAGGCCCATTGATGTTGGACCCCAGGCCAGGAAGTTTTAGTCCCACACTGAGAACGAGGCAGAGACCAACCAACCCACTGGCCCAGGCCGGGTTGGGAAAGGGCAGTGTCTTAGCCGTGGCCTGTTTCTCTGCAGGGAAGGGCAGGGCTGGGCCACACTTGTCCATGCTCCTCGACAGAACTGGAGGCTGCACAGGTGCTCCCTGGGCCGGGAAGGAGAGAGGAGCCCCCCACAGCCGCGTTGGTGCTGAGATGGGATTGGCTGAGGCGTAAGGGCAAGGTGGGCAGGGCACTGATGCTAAGGATGGCCTGCCCCCAGCCACGTGGCGTTCCGGGAGGCCACTGGCTTTCAGTTGAAGAGATGGCCGCTAGCCTGACTGCGTCACAATGAACAGAGTCCCTGCTGGCCTGCATGTTAACGGGCTCGCATGCCACAAGACTTGGGGGACCCTCCCTGCCCCCCGCTTCACTTCTCTATAACCTATGCTTCTGCCAGAGCAGGTTTTGTCCTCCTAGAATGCGACCCTGGTCAGATGGGCCTGGATTTGACTGTGCTCCATCCCCTGGCTTGAAGGAGGGAGTGTCCAGTGGGTAGTCCATTAGCGGTCAAGTGTTTAAGTGTCTGTGGCCCCCAGGGACTCATGCCTGCCCCCTACTCCCCAAAATGCATTGCCCTTTGCCCTGGAACCTCCACACTCCCTCCCTGTTGGAGTTCTCAACCTTGAGCTCATTCCAGGTAACACTATTCAGGGCGTGTCTTTGTCCTCGTCATTCAAACCCTCCAGGGTGAGGGGGCTTCTGCGACCCTCACACTTCTGCACAGCTGTGTCCCCACATGGCTTAGGGACCCTCATGTGGCTGATTAGCAGCAGAACCCCAAACCCATTGTCATGGGGTCAATCGGGACTCTCAGCGCCCTCAGAGGGCAGGGCAGAGTGGCCCCACCCGAGCCCCCGGCTGGGTCTGCAGAACCAGAAGGCCTCTTCCGCCTCAGGCTGAACAGCTGATGGTTTGAACTGCCAATCTTGCTGCTGGCAGGGTCTGATGAATGCGTGAGTTAAACATGATTCTTCCAGAAGCCGTCTTCTGAGGGAGGAAGGGCTGCCAAGGACTGTGGGGAGTGGCCCCAGGACCCCACCTGGCTGGCGGGGTGGGGGTGGGGGCTCATACTAACCCCCCCCCCCCCCCAATTCTCACGAGAGTTGGAAGCCTGGGTCTCTGCCTCGTCTGGATGTTAGGTTTGGGGTCTGACAAAATGTTGGCACAACTACACTCTGTGTCTTTCAGGGTCTTGGGGTCTTGAGATCTTATTCCATCTTTTTTAAAATATCTCTGACAGGGAGAGATCAGTGTGTGGAAAGAGCCATGAAAGACAGCTTGGGGCTGTGGTGACGAGAGGCCCAGAGACAGACAGGCAGGAAAATGGTATGGAACGCCTGGATCTGGATACTCTTGAACTGCGGGTGATGCACGGTCACGCATCTGTGGCCATCTTCATGCTGGCCTGCGACGGAGGGCCCCCAGCCATATCCTCTGTCACAGCCTTTTTGAAAAGTGATAGGTTCCTGGGAGGGCAGCCTCACCCAGTTCCATAGGGTGCTGAGTTCTGGGAAAGGGCGGCTTCAAGGATGCGTCACCCTCGCCTGAGAGAGTTAACACTCAGAGAATGAAGCCTGAAAAGCAGCGATTAACAGGCACAGGACCAGCTTGACATTTTGTGTCCCCCTAACTCTGAGAGCGATGTATACCCACTGGGTGGGGAGCAGGGTCTGGGGAATGAGACCCAGAATGATAGATGGAGCTTAGTACATGGGATCCGGTACTGGAAATCTCTGCCCTGCTGAGCAAGAGTCTCTGTGCCACGAGGTGACGGCTGAAAACGCGTGGTCTGTTGTGTGGCATGTGCATGTCTGAGAATAGAAGCAGAATTACACAGCAGGCGAGGGTCCTCCACGGTCGTCTGGGTGGCAGCAGATACACATTTGCTGTGAGTTACCAACAAGAGAAAAAGGCAGGCCTAGGAGGTGGCCAGAGCTCTGGTGGCAGAGCGGTTATCCGCTGTACTGCTCACCACAAGGTCAGCTGTTCAAAGCCACCAGCTTCTCTGAGGGAGAAAGACGGGACTTGGAAATGCACAAGAGCAGTTCTTCCATGTCCTATGGGGTCGCCGTGAGTCTGCATTGACTCCATGGTAGTGAGTCTGGTTTTGACCTTGAGTGAGCTTGGTTGGTTCGTTGGTGCATTTTTACTCTGCCCCAGCCTCAGCCCCAGTTCTTCTGTAGCCAATCCTGATCCACCTCTGGTGGTCTCTGAAGGACTGGGACGCAGTACAGCTCCATTTTGTAGAAGGAAACTGAGGCACGCAAACCAAACTCACTGCAGGGTGGCTGCTAGCAGTCTAAGTACAGAACCCGCGACACTACCAGGGTTCCTTGAGGTGCACAGTATGACAAGATTGAATCTAGTTACTCTCCACATCCTCCTTGAACTCTTAGGATGCCCCTCCCCCCTTCTGGGCTGGTGCTGGTCTGAGAGAAAGGCTATATAGGACAGGCAGATGGAGCTTGCCGGGTTGGAGCCCCACAACCCCCACAAAAGGCCCCCCACCAGCCTCACACGAGACAGCAACTTGTGGCGCCAGCACCTTCTGGTTCTCTCCCCTGCAAGGCGGAAGGCTGACCCGGGTATCCGGGGAATAATTACATTAAGAATCAATTCAGAGAATGAAATTTTATCTGATTTGGCTGCACCCATAAACCAAAGGCTGCGATTGAGACTCTGGGGCGCATGATGGGGTTGAGCGTTTTGCTAGCGCACTTGGGCTGGGCTGGGCAGTCAGAGCAGCCAGACAAGGGGTGCTGTGCCCTCGTCTCCGCAACGAGCCTTTCAAGCCCTTTGCTCCCAGGCGCTATTCGCTCTCTGATAAGGTCGAGGTGTTCGTGGCTGAGTGGTCTCCGTGCTCTGGGAATCTTGTCTGGGTAGATCCTTCTGGACGGACTCCTGTCTCCACTGAGAGCAGAATGGACCCTTGTGTATCTTCTCCGAAGGAGTCAGCACTGCAAGGCGTTGGGCGGTCCTGAATCAAGGGCGTATCAAGGCCCCGTGAGGCTTTTGGAAAAGCACATCCTTCCCCATCCGCCATCACGTTTGTTGAATGGGAGTCTCTAGGGAAAGACCCTGGGGTGCCTTAGTTGTGATTATAGTCATTCTAAAGAGGGTTCCCAGTTCGTCCCAGGCAAAAGTGAGGGACGATGGAATGTTGTCCCCACTCACTCTGGATCGACCTTCTTCTCTCTTTTCTCTGTCTTTGGGTCTCACTTCATGGCCAGACTCCCTGGATAGAAGGAGGTTACTTTTTTAGCACTCTGCAGAAACCATGATGGGTGGGGGGGGGAGGTTCTGCCCATTTTCCTCTTTCATACATGGTCTCACCATTCATCCCCTGTGGCCAGAGACTCAGCAGCCTCCTCTGACACTTGGTTGGCCAGTGCTAGAGCTTATGTCTCTTGTCCCTGGAAGTCAATTCTGACAGGTCAGAAAGTATGTCTTATTTAAGGGTTTATTCCCAGGGCTAGTCCATGCTGAAGGATGGATGGATGAATGGAGAGATGGGTGAGTGTGTGGATGGATGGACGGACAGACAGATAGATGGAAACACAAGTGGATGAATAGATAGATGTACTTATTGAACCCTAGGACCTTGGTTTAGGGATCCAAAGGGCCTTGGAGCTCATATTCTCCACTCTGGACACCTTCCCTAGCTGCGGAGACGGAAGGTCTGCAGAGGTGCAGGGACCTGGAAAACAAACAATGCTTGGGCACCTGTCCCTCAACTCTGCCCATTCTTCTGGCTCAGACTCCACCTCTCCTGAGAGTCACCATCCAGTGAAAAGCCCAGAACTTTTCTTTGGAGGTCCGCTGTGGGCCAGGCCCGGTCCAAGAGCTGGTGTCCAGCAGGGGACAGGCCAAGCAGGTCCCTGCACTCACAGAGCACGTGCTCTCAAGGAAGAGAGAGCGGCCATGTTCACAGAACCAGCGACAGAGCAGGAAAAGCCCTGCTGAGAGCTGAACCAGGCCTGTGTGATGGAGGCCAGTGGGGATCAGAGAAGTCCTGTCCAGGAGGTGACATCTAAGCGGATCTTTCAATGACAAGAAAGTCCAGCCTGAAGGCAGGAAGAGAAAGCATCTGGGGGCAGAGGACACAGAAAATGCAGAGACACCATTTCTGGGGTGTCCTGGAGACAAGGCTGGGGGGCCTGGTGGGTACCACACTTGGCGGTTTCTGTCCTGCATCCTCGGATGCTTCATTTGCCAGAGCTGCCATTGTGAGGTCCTGGCTCCGGGTGAAGGACGCCCCTGACCCAGCGGTGACTTCCTCTTTGCTGCCACCGAACTTCCGGAACCAGCAGCAAAAAGCCCCAGCCCCCCTTTCCTCCTCCTTCATCTGGCTTGTGAGCAGGCGCTATTTTGGGGTAAGCAGGTGTGTGAAGGGGGAAGTCTGAGGTGGGCCACTGACACTGCACTCAGGCAAACAAGACAGAAAGAGTGCTGCGGGCCCCGGGGTGAGTGCCAGGCTGAGACGGCCAACGTGGGGACAGTTCCAAGGAGCTGCTGGCTGAGGGGAAGCACTGCCCTTGCTAGGTGGGGTCACACTGACTTCAACTCAAGGTGAATGCCGCCCATCCCTGCCCCACCCTCCTGATTGCTAGTGCATGTCTGCCCAACCAGGGGCAACTTTGCCATCTCGCCTCACCCAGGGGCTCACGGGTCCTCACTTGAGCAGCTCCGTGACTTCCCTAGCTTACCTTTAACCCCAGTGAGGCAGTGCTTGCGAGTTGGGCTGTGATCGGCATGGTCGGCAATTCAAAGCCACAGGCAGCATCTTGGGAGAGAGCCTGGACTTTCTACTCCCGCCATCGTCTTGGAATCTCAGCACCGCAGTGAATTTGGTTTGGGAAACTTACCTCTCGGTCCTGATATCCATTACGCTGACTGCACAGAACCCACCGACGAAATTCACCATGAAAGGGTTCATTATCGGCTCAGCCCTGGTGCCGTAGAGGTTGAGTGCGGTACAGCGGTCCACTGGATTGGCAGTTCAAATCCAGCAGCAGCTCTCCAGGAGCAAGGCTGGGCCTCCCACACCCACCAGAGAGCAGTGATGCCCCCCCCCTCAAAAAAAGAAAGGGTTTATTATTATGGAAGTGAACAAGTGAACAACATGCCAGGAAGCAATGCTCAGGGTGGAGTTGGTCATCAGGGCATGTTACCAGATCCTTCCAGGTATGCTAACCAGCGCCTTCGGGAGTTTACCACTCTGCTGGATGCCTTAACTGAGGGCATTCAGTTTAAGCTCTAGGGGTCAGCAAACCCAGCCCCCCGAATTAAGTCCCCAGAGGCACCCCACTCCAGTACAGCCTCAGCTCAGAGGCACCAGCTCCATTTCTATGGGCAGCAAACCCAGCTTTCCCAATTAAGTGCCCCGAGGCACCCCACTCCACAAGTCAGCCATCTGTACAAAAGCACTCCGCTTTACTTGCTCCCTGGGTTGGGAAGTCCACCCCTCTGCTCCGTGCTCTCACTCCTGATCCTGCTGCTGCTGCTCCTCTTCTGATGCTGTAGCGGCCTTCTAAGCTCAGGGACTCACTGTGCCAGGGATCTCAGGCCCAGAAGACGTGCTCCACTCCTGGCTCTTGCTGGCAGTAAGATGCCCTCCTCTTGCTTCTCAGAGGGCGCACTGTGTATGCAGCAGGAGGCCACTGGAGGAAACCCTGGTCCCAGCTACTCCCAGGTGAAGCCTATCAGCATCCTCTGACCAGCCCCATGTAGGGAAAGGTCATTCACCACTGCTCCTGCTTGTCTCTAGGAATGCGCTATGTCCACTGTGCCGGAGCCAGACCGTCCTGTTGGTTCAGAAGGTTTTCGTGGACGCGTGTGTGGGAGTCGACTCCCAGACCTTTCTTCCTCTTCTGTTTTACTTAGGGAGCTCAGGGGTGGACCTGCTGGGACTTGACCTACTGGTGGCATTGCTTCCGGCAGGACAGCCACACGAAACTCACCAGAGTGTGACAGATGGACAGATGCGTGTGGGGAGGAGAGGCTAGGACGGTCATACTCTTCCACTGGCTTGGCCTTTGTCTCCGGCCTTGGGGCGTTCCTGCCCCAGCTGTGACCAAGATCCTCCTTCTAGACTTGGTATCCCACTCCCGCCACCACCACCCCAGCTTTATTGCTATTAATATTGTATTGTGGTTTCTATAGTACTCTCATTTCCCATTTAGCAATCCACACTCAAGTATAAGCTGGCCCGAATATCAGCTGAGGCGCCCGGCTTAGGCACAAGTATAAGCAGCAGGTTTCAATCCTTCCACGTAACAGCCCTCTTCCCTCGGCCTCCCAGGGCTCTCTCTTTCCGTCACCCCCCCTTCCCTGCCCCTTCCTGCCCCGGGGCTTTGGCTTGTCTCAGTCTAAGGACTGTGTGTTCCTCACAGATGTTAGCTGCCTCTCAGGTCTTCTCAGATGGGGGCTGCTGTTTCTTCCCCGTCCCCACATAGTTCCCTCCCTCCCTCCTGTAGGGGGATCTAAGCGCCTCGAGGGCACTGCCAGTTACTGGCCCGGGGTCTCCTTCCCTTTGCCAAAGGCATCTCCCCTCCTCCTTGGTGGTGGACGCCAGGTTGTCCCACTCCCTGGAAGAACCCTGCTCTCACCTGGACAGACATCATCTCCAAGTCATCAGCTGGTGGGCCCGCACACACAGTAGGTCTGCAGCAGATGGTGGCCATCAGTCGTCTCCATGCAGTTGGCATCCCTCACCGGCCTGCCCTTTGACTTCCGTCCTGACGTCAGAGCGCTGCAGCACGTTTAAAAGAAGCACTGACCGGCTGTGGTAGCAGCAACAGCCCTCCCGTGTCAGGCTGTTCGGGGTTAATCCATAGACTCTGGGACAGATGACAGGGAGAAAGATGAGGTTCTCCTCTCCTGTGAGGAGTCGCAGTCTCAGGAACGCACAGGGGAAGTTCTACCTGCCCTATCGGGTCTCTGTGAATTGTCATTGGCTCGGTGCCATGAGCTGGATCTTAGACAGAAGATGCATGCCCTGTTTCCTTAGTAAATGGAGAGATGGGAGAAACCTGCCCCCAGGCATCCGATTTAGAATCACTCCCGACGTTCTCTCGACATCTCTCTTCCCAAACCCTGGAAACCGGCCCTGTGGACATGGACATGGGAGTGACTCGCTAAGAGTCCCGCCCCCACCCCATCCTTCGCTCCTTGACTGGCTACCTACACTTTCTAAAACCTTGTACTTTGGAATAATTTCAGACTCCACAGGAAGTGACAAAGATAGTTCTGAGTTCCTATGTCCCCTGCACCCCACTTCCCATCACGGTGCTGATGAACATAGCCACTGGCCCTTACCCAGGCAGGGCCAGGCCATTAACCACCCCTGCACACCTTCTCTTTCGGCTGCCTCCTGGGTTCAGGGCACCCCCTCTGGAACATTCTAGGATTTCAAGCACTCCAGCACTGGCCCCTTTTTATATGACTTTTTGAATTCCTTCCAACAGGCTGTCTATTCAAGGGGGTCCGCCTGGGTAAGGCCTACAAATCTTGGAGGACCCATGGTGTGGGGATTTCAGGGTTTGGTGCTTTGCTGATGGTCACCGCTGGGGCGTGCCCTTTGGGACATCTTCCCAAGCAAGGCATTCTGGGAGAGAGGGCACCATGTGACCGTAGTGAGCTAGGACTGCCCTCCAAGAGGTAGCAACAAGGGCAGCCATGGCAGCAACAATGGGCACAGGCCTGAGAGCAATCGGGCAGCCCCACCCCCACTCCCAATTGAGGTAGAGATACCCAGAGGCCCCAGTGAACCATCTGCCCCGTTCCCGGGGCATACTTACTTCTGTGGTGTGGGGGGTCTGATGGGAGCCTCGATGGTGTGCCGATTATGCACTGGAGCTTTCTACAGACACTGAAGCCACGCCCTCCAAATGCAAGACCTCTGCTTGGCATGTGGTGCTAGACTCTGTTCTCTTCTTTGGCCAGGGCGAGCCTGGCAGTCAGGGACCACCGGGCAAGGCTATTTCTGGAGAGTCGCACAGCCCCCGCCCACCTGCTTCTCGCACGGGACGCCTGGCAGAGTGTCGTCTGCATCTTCAGTCTCCATAAACCCAACTGGCTGCCATCGAGGCGGTGCTGACTCCCAGCGACCTGGAGGACAGAGCAGAGCCATCCCCGCCGGTGACACAGAAAGCCTCCCCTTTCTCCCGGGAGCAGCGGCTCGCCAGTCCCCTTTCCATGATGACCCTGCTGGGTGGTTTGAACTGCCAACCAGAGCGGAGGAGTGGAAGCTGTTTGCATCACCAAGCGATCTCAGGGCACACCTAGGATGCCCCCCCCCCCCCCCCCCCAGATGTACCGAGTCCCTTGGTGGTGGTAGTGTAGACAGAAGCCTGGGGAGCTGCCTTTGCTAGGGGGACAGACCAGAAAGTCCTGTGGGACAACTCCACTTGTCTGCACATGGGGGTGACCCGATGGCGGGAGTCCCGCCATCCTGGGAGCCTCACCTTGTGTGAAGGAGTGACTCTCCAGGGGCCCTTTTTTGGCTGACCAGCAGATACAGAGCTTGGTTGCTCACCTTGAGGTCGGGCGAACCAGGTCCCCTCTGGGAGTGCTGTGAAGGCCACCTCCACAGAGGTACCTCTGCAATGGCCCTAAGCCAGACATAGGGCCTGGAGGAGGACATGGCTGGCGTCGCCTATGCTGGCCTCAGCCCACTGTCTACTTGCAGCATAGTGCCTGTGCCCCCCACCCCCCTCACCCTGTGAGCCGGGTGCAGGCCCGCCCTGGCTTTCTCTCCCGCCTTGCGTGATCTCCTCACTCTCTTCTCTCTGTGTACTTCCCCACCCCCCAGACCCCACGTTCTGAAATGAAAACGCATTGTATTGTGTCTGCTGGGATTTGTGCTTCTTGTTAAAATCGAATGCTTTGCAGGCATCGGGACAAGACAAGTCTTTCTGTGAAAACACTTTGTTCTCTCTGTCTCCTTTTATTTGGGTTGGGGGTGCGAGGACCAAAGAGCAGCTGATCTGATGAGACAGAATTCTCCACCAGAGCCAGGGGGTCTTGCAGGTTGACTCTGACGATGTCCGTCTGTGCGCTTTGAGTCTGAGGCAGGCTCTTTCTTTGGGTTGAAATAGGCAGCGTGAACGGTCACAAGGGACGGGGCCGTGAACTCCCTTCAGACACATTCTCGTGGGCCTGCCTGCTGGGGCTGGGGGCCAGGATGAGCACCCACCAGCCCAGAGGCCCGGCCCACAGGGCAGGTGGCAATGGGAGTCAGGCCCAGGCCGATGCTCTAGGCCTGATGACTGAACACCACAACACACAGCACTCACAACCAACAACTACATCCCCACGGCCGGCCTCGGGGGTGGGTCCCAACCCACCGTGGCCAGCACCATTCTTGGAGAGCTGCAGGGTTTTGTACAGAGATCACCAGGCCCTTTCTCTGAGGCACCCCCTTACCCAGCCGACTGCCATCCTACTGCCCCTGTGGGTTTCTGAGACTAGCTCTTTACAGGAATAGAAAGCCCTGCCTTCCTCCCACAGAGAGTCTGGTGGTTTCGAACTGCTGACCTTATGGTGAGGAGCCCGGTGTGTCATCGCTCGGCCCCAAAGCTCCTGAGACATCTCTGGGCAGATTCCAACCTCCAGTGTTTTGGTGACCAGCCCAGGGCATTGCTGTCTACCCCACAGCCAACCCCACTGAGTTTGGTTTTGGAGCCCTGGTGGCAATAGTGGGTTACGGGTTAGACTGCTAACTACAAGGTCGGCGGTTTGAACCCACCCAGGGCTCTGAGAGAGAAAGAGGAGGCTTTCTGCTCTGTAAAAATGTGCAGCCCTCCTTAGCCCACAGAAGCGGTCCTCCTCTGTCCTCTAGCGTCCAGGAGAATCGGTCCAGACTCCGTGGCAGTGGGTCCAGTTCAGTAGAACCCCAGAACTGCAGAGTCAGATCTGAATCTTGTGACCAGAAAGGATGTCTGGAACTTCCCTTAGGAATTCAAGACTGTTTCCAACATCCCAAGATGTTTTCCCACCTTTAGGGAAGCAGGCGGCTTCCTCTTTCTCCTGCAGGGGGGTGGGGGGTGGGATGAAACCACCCGTCTTGCAGTTTGCAAGGTCAAAGTCACAGAGCCACCAGGGCCCCTTGCGCCAACCATGGCCAGCAGTTATTTGTGCATTGACTGCGGTGTCCCGGCCTCCCTTGGCCTGGACCCTGTCCTCCTTGCAGTTCCATTAGGCAGGACCCTCTCTCCAGCATCCCCACATTACGTCTGACAAGCCTGAGGCAGGGTAGGGTCAGCCTGTGGGGTCAGGGCACTAACCAGACCGTCTAGATGACCCTTGGACTAGTGACCACCACTCTGCCTTGAGCACTCAGCAGGGAGCGCCTCTCCCAGGTGGACGCTGGTCATCTCTTCGACGCTCCTCTGACCCTGAGAGAAGGGAAGAGCACGCTCAGCTGTACCCTCAGGAAGCCAGATGCTAATTTTTTGCTTCAGTTGCTTCACTAATTGAGGCAAAGTTTCCAGGGGTTTTGACAGAAAGTATCTGAATAATTGCGACGATGTATCATTTTCACGTTCCACATTCGGAAGCGGCCTGTAATGAAATTTGAAAACCCAGCTCGACTGAGGGGAAATGCTATTAGCGTCTATTTCTAACTTTGTTTACCCAGGGTCCTCGGCGACTTTCTCTGCCAGCCATGAATGGGATTGCTCGGCCTGGAAAGTTCTCTGTAGGACCTAGGATAGGCGGGAAAACCTCACCTTGAAGGCTGGGTATTCTGACTGGCCCTGGACCCCTGCCTGGGCAGGGTGGCTTTGCCATGATGGCTTTGCCCTGGATGGCAACGCAGGTGTCTCCATGTGGGGCCCAGGCTCCGCCCCCATGGCCCCGTGCTCAGCTGGATGGCACCTCTTGGGAAGCAGGGGCAGGAGTGTGTTCCTGTCCAACACGGAGAGGGGCCCTGGGAGTGCACGGGTTCAGGGGCTCGAGTGCTACCTGGAGATCACGGCTCCATCTCAAGTGCAGGGCACTCCCTCACTGGTCTGATTCCGTGGAGATGAAGCCTTAGGCGCTCATGGGGCTCTTCTCTTCTGTCCCTTGACGGGTCCTGTGACTCAGAAGCAGCTCATGGACACCCAGATATAACACCACCCTGTGCCCAGCACGGATGACTGACCACCAACGTCTGAACACAGTGTGGGGGTGGCAGGCGTCATCTGTGCCAGGGGTGTGGGTCTCTGGCTGCAAGATCTCCTGGAAGAGAAACCTCTCAGCTTCATTCTGCTTTTGAAGGACAAGTGGCTTTCCTTCCTCCTGGGGAGTCCTCAGAGATCAACTCGAAGTTGCATGGACTCTGGTTCCCCCTGAGTCCTACACCAGGTGCCCCTGGGAGCATGTTGCCAGGATGGGGGTCTTAGAGAGAGCCTTGGTGGGAAGGGGGGCACAACTCCCTGGAAGAGGCTGATCCTGTTAATGGGTCTTATTGCCCTTCGAGACCTTGTGTGGCCAGGCAGCAGTGGGTGGAGAACAGTCACAAGAGGATGAGATGCTTCGCTTTTCCACCCCTCTGGGGAAAGAGCTTAGCAGTTCGTAAGGGGATGCCCCTCCCCAAGTGGACAAGTGCCCTCCTTGTTTCCAACACACAGTGAAACTCTTAGGGTACCACTCTTGTCTGGAGCAAAGAAGAACTGAGTGTCTATGGGACTGGCTGCCCAACGAATCAGGGCCTCATCTGTCTCAAGACCAAAAAAACTAGGTGGTGCCCAGCTTCCTGTCCAGAAAGGCCTCGGGGTTTTACAGCTGCAAACACAAAACAGGGCCAAGCCACCGAGGCTGCCACGTGGGGAAGTGCTGGGCCTGGGTTTCAGGCAGACCTGCTCCCTTGGGTGACCACCACTCTCTTCTTCATCGTGTTTTGGTTTTCTGTTGAAGAACGTTTTACGGTGTTTTCGTTGAGAGCTCGTCTTCTTCCTCCTTTGGGTGCTAGCACTGTCGGGCTGCTGGTGCATGTTTGCACACCCAGTGAAGTTCCCGGTTAGCCATCTGAACGCTCTTTGTTCTGAGACAGGGTCTATATTTCCCAGCGTTCTCATTTCCATGCCGGTGAGGCCAGTCCTCTCCATCTCATTCCCGACACGCCTCACCTTTGCTTTCAGGAAAACATGGGCTGTTGGATGAGAGGTGATTAGAAGCTGCACACTTCCCCAACACTCTGTGTTGCCTGAGTCCCTTGGTGGTTCCCGGAGTTTCCAGACTGGCTCAGGGCAGCCGCCTTCGAGTTACTCCAGCTCAGTAAAAAGAAGTTTGAGCTTCATTCTGCATTGTTTCCCTTTCTCGCCAGGGCTGACTGTGTGTCTCTGCTCGGAAAGGTAGCTTGTGACAGTGGAGCACCATCTATGTCTTTTGGTCTCAGGAGAGATGCAGCCTGGGGCCCTGGTGCACGTGGGCTATTAAACCCCTGGATGCTGTGTTGCTTCTTGGCTCCAGACAAGTGGAGCTGCAGGTCTTTCTTCTGCGCCGTCTCTGGATGGGTTCCAGGCTGAGGGCTTCCCCATGTGTGTCCCAGGGGCTCTGCCCATGGCTGAAGCACCGTAAGAAAACCTCAGAGAAACCAAGTCCAGCCCAGCCTTGCTGCAGGCAGGTTTGTCCTGGGAGGGTGACAGTCACCCAAGCTGATGGCACTCCCTCCACGGAGTCCAGTCTCATGCACAGGGCCTCCACACAGGTCTTTTGTAGGAGCAGACCACCCCAACATTCTCCCTGTGTTGACTCACTGAGCTTGTCAAGCACTGCTCAGCCCACAGCACCCCTGGGGTCTGTGGACAGGGTTGACCCCATTCCAGTCAGCCCATTTCAGAAGAGGAGGAGAGGGTGCGCACACACCTGCCTGGGGGCTGTCCCACCCATGGACCCTGGATCTCAAAGCTAACATGCTTGGGAAATAGCTCTTTCTTTCTCCCTGCCTTATTTCTCCCTGGGGTGCCCAAATGCCTAAGCCCTTGGCTCCTAACCCCCGAATGGTGGGCAGTTTGAACACCCCCAGAGATGCCTCAGCAGACAGGCCCGGTGATCTCTTAGGAGAGGTCAAGACCTTGAAAATCCTGAGCAGCTATCTCGCTCTGCGCATGTGACATCCTGGCCAGGAACCTGGGTCTCCAGGGGCTGGTGCATGTTTTGATTCCCCCCTCCCTCTCCAGTGGAAGGAGGCTAGTTTGATTCTCAAGACTCAGTGTCCACATCCTGTGGTGCAGGGGATTTACTGTCCAGTACCATCAAGTCGATTCGGCTCACAGCAGCTCTGGAGGACTTCGGGAAGCTGCCCTGGGGGCTTCTGAGATTGACTCTTGACTGGAGTAGAAAGCCTCATCCGTTTTGAACCACTGCCCGGAGGTTAGGAGCCCAGCTTTTAACTCACGACATCCCCAAAGATCACTGCAGACCCAACCTCACTGCCATGCTCACTCAGCACAGGAGGGGAGACTCGTGCGGCCCGGGGGTGGGGGTGGGGGTGTGTTTCTGACAGCAGATCAGCTGCATTTCTCCCCTGCAGAGCAGCTGGTGGTGTCGATCTGCTGAAACAGCTGGCTCTTGGCAGCTGAGTGTGTAGCCACCTGTAGCCCCCTAAAAGCCAGAACATTCCTAAGGTGAGAACTTGGAAAAGGAGCTCTTTGAACCAGTTGGGTCAATGGTTCTCGACTTGTGGGTCGCGACCCATTTGGAGGTCGAATGACCCTTTCCCAGGGCCCCCCCGATTCCTAACAGTAGCAAAATGACAGTGATGAAGTAGCAGCAAAAATAATTTTATGGTTGGGGGGGGGGTGTCACTGCGACATGAGGAACAATATGAAAAGGTGGCAGCATGAGGAAGGTGGAGAATACTGAGCGAGGGGATGCGTCCATCCTCCACGCCCTCTGAGCACTGCCGCCAGGCCTCTGTCTGTCCTGCTGGCTGTCCGCCCTGCAGGGATGATGCAGAAGAGTTCAGGAGACCATAGAGGAACCAGAAAGCTCACAGCAAACAAAACAGAAAGGAAGGAAGAAAAGGCAGCAAGAAAGGCCACCTGGGATTTTACTCAGTGATTCCTGGTCCTTGATGATTCTGAAACCTTTCCAGGGAAGGAATGAAAATTACCCGGGGAGAGGAGCCTCACCCCTCTTGTCCTGAGCTGTGGAGGCTGGACTGGAAAGTTCCAGAGGCCAACATACCCCAGCAGTGTGCCTGAAAGACTCTGCACCCACTGAGCAAGAGTTTTTTGTTTTTTTAAAATTTTTTTAAGGGGAAAACACAAATAAGCAAAGCTTCTGGCTGCAAATAAGTATCCTGTAATCTTTGAAGACATGTCATTTGGGGGTTTTCTAAGTAGGAAAGCTAATTTTGAAAAGGCCACAGAGGACACTTGTGGTCAGGCTGACTGAGATGCAATAACAGGGTCCATGGGCTGCTGCCGGGCCCCCCACCCCTGCAGAGCTAGATGAGTGGGGGTGGCTTGCCGTGGGTGTCAGGGCCCCCAGAGCCAGCATGCCCAGCTCAGCCCAGCTGCAGAGTTCAGGGGCAAGGGCAGTCACAGGGAGGGGCAGCAGTTCATAGCCCACAGAATTGTCAATGGTTGGGCAGAGGTCCACTGTTGCCCCAGGAGAGACACAGTGGCCCCGGACAGCAATCATTGTAAGGAGAGGGGCCCTGGTGGTGCAGTGGTTAAAGCACATGGCTAATAACTGGTCATTCAAACCCAGCAGCCATGGAATGGGAGAAGCCATTCTGCTCCCAGAATGGTACCAGCCTGGGGAAGGCTTGGGGCAAGTTACATGCTGTCCTCTCGCCTGGCTGTAAATCAGAACCAACCGGACAAGCAAGGCATTTGGCTCTGCGGGTTTCCTGTAAATGGGAATGAATAGATACAGCTATAACTGGTAACAATTTCTTTTTGACTGCAGCATCTTCCGTGGGTTGCCTGCCTCAGGCCTGCCTTCCTAACTCTCTGGAACATGACATTCATTTTCTGCTCCGTGACGTTTGCTTCCACGTAGAGTTTAATGCTATGGTGGGGAGGTTCCTTCATGTCCACGATACATTTTCTGAGATAAACTGTGGGCCGAATTTGTCCATCACTTGGAATAAAGGCAGTTGGTATTTCATGCCACGAGTCGAACGTTTGTTGTTTGTGGTGTATCGTGTACTTTTAGTGCATCAAGAACGCTAACATGATGCTTTCAGAGACACAAAAGCACTTTGACCAAGTGATGTCCCTTGATAAGTGCCATCAAGTTGGCGCCGACTCACTGGGACGTTGTGCGGAACAGAACGCTGCCTGGTCCCGTCACCCTCATACTTCCTCCTGGGTCGGGTCCCAGTGTTTCAGCCACTGTGTCCCTCCAGCTTGTGGCTCCTCTTTGTGGCTGCCCCTCCATGTTACTGAGAATAATGTCCTTCTCCTGGGATTGGTGTGTGAGTCTGGGCAGACTAGAGAAACAATCCATAGACACGCATGTGGATATGAGGATAAGGTTTATATACAAGAGGAATAGGACATTGAGAAAGCATCCCAACCCAGTCCAGTTCAAAGTCACAAGTCTGATATTAGCCCATATGCCCGATACCAGTCTATAAAGCTTCCTTCCAACTCACAAAGCCACAGGTCAGTGGGTGCAGAGTCCCGGCGCTGGCAGGGGTCTCCCCATGGCTCCTCGCTTCCAGGGCTCAGGGTCCATCAACAGCATCCTGTGGTGGCAGAAGCAACTCAGCGCTGGCAGGGGCCTCCATGTGGCTTCTCCAGCTTCACAGGTCTGGTTCCATCAGGGTAAGGCCGTGTGGCTTCTTCCCCAGCTCCTCTAGCTCCTGGGATGCTGCCATCTTGTCTTGTCCATAGTTCATTGTCTCTGAGACGAACTCCCAACAACTGGGGAGATAGCCTCTTGTCTCCACGAGGAAAATATTGCAAGATTTTCCTGAAGTCTCAGGAGAAAGCCATGCCCACGTGGAGGCCTCATTAGCTGCTCAATGGCGATCTCCAGATTAACAGGCTATTAACATAACATAAGCACATGGCCGCCACAACTGGCTTCTCCTGACAGCACGTTCAAGGTACGTGAGGTGGACTCTGATCAATCTGGCTTCAGAGGAGCAGCCTGGTCATGCTTCTTCCAAGACAGATTTGTTTGTACTCTCACAGTCCCTGGTACTCTCAATATTCCTGCCCAGCAGCAGGAGTCGAAATACCACAGCAGTAATGTGTTTACACACACGGCACGGCAGTGACAGTGGTTATTACGAACCATTGCATGACCTCAGAACCGGAAGGCTATTTATGGGGGTTGTAGGATGTCTATGTGACCGGATGTTGGTCCAAAGGAAGAGAGACACGCTCTTGTGTCTGGGAATCTTGTTTCCTCATGTGGTCCGGCGGGCAGACCAGGCCAGGTGTCTTCCAGCAAGCTCACACCAAGATGATGTGGTTATGGAAACCAGGTCAAGTTCACTGTCATGGGGCCGGTGCCTACTCACAGTGACCCTTCACGACAAGGGGAACTGCCCTGTCCATTTCCCAGACTAACTATGGGAGGAGAAAGCCCCTGTCTTCCAGAGGGGTGTGTGGTGTCGAATTGCTGACTGCACATCACCATGATGCCACGTAAGCAAGGTGGCTTGTGGTGGTGCTGGTTGTCACTAGGAATTGTCAAATCGGTCCTGGCTCCTAGGGGCCCATCGAGGGATGCGTGGGCCAGTCCTGCGCTGCCCTCACGACTCCGAGTTTAAGCCCATGGTTGCAGCTGCGCTGGCAGCCCCATGAGTTGGGGACCCTCCACTTGACAGGTAGAACTAGAGGTGGAGCGCCCCGTTGGTGACTCACACCCACTCCCGGAGACCCCGTGTGGCCAGAGGGCTTCCAACGCTGCCTTTGTCGAGGGGAGGTGAAGGGGCAAGCCTTTCTTCTGAGACACCACGGGGTGGACTCTGACCTCAACCATTCTGTTAACAGCCAAGCACTCACTGTGTCCTCCTGGTGCTCTGAAGGAGGGCTGACGGCGTGGCATGGATGGAGGTCTGGGGGCCCAGGAAGGACTCTGCCCGAGAACCAAAGGGTCCGAGGGGTGAGTGGACGACCCCGGAGTCTGGGCTGAGGCTGAGAGGTGGAGACATGGAACAACAGAGACAGTGGGGTGGAGGTGATGAGAGGGGCACTTTTGTTTCTCCTTCCCTCTTGCTCACAGGGCTGGGAGGGAGGCCAGCTCAGGGTGCCCGAGGTGGAGTGGCTGAGGTCACTAGATGGTGTAGGGTGTCCTTGTTTGGTGTTTTGCTGCCGCTCGTTCTGTGGTGCTCTGTGAATTCCCTGGCTTCCTGCTCCAAGGCTCACTGGCTGTGCTGGGAAGGCCTGGAGGACAGACACCAGGTCCCTAGCCGGGCTATACAGAGCCACGTTCTGACTTGGCTGACTGCAGTTTTCAACGGGACGTGCTTCAGCCCAAAGCTCCTTTTCCTGAAAAAACAGCCGAAGAGCAACTTTTCGCAGGAAGTCAGCTACCGGGGGCTATTTTTAAAAACTTTTCTTGTTTTCCAAACTGGGGACTTTTTTTTAGGCCAGGAGGAAGTTAGCTCTCCTTCAAAATGACACCGGCCTGCTGTTCAGACCTTTATGAAAAGCAGTCCCATTATTCTGGGCCAGCTCCTGCCTGCCTGCGTAGATGAGCGTCGTTCTCAACCTGTGGGTCACGACCCCGTGGGGCCTAATGACCCTTTCACAGGGGTCGCCTGAGACCATCAGGAAACACATATTTCCAATGGTCTTAGGAATGGAGACACCGCTCTGCTCTCCGTCTCCAGGCGGATACATCCACATGAGAATACCCATGCCTTAAGACAAAATTTCATTGATTTCGAAATAAATGGTTCGCAAAATTTAATTACATGTTGCTTTTGTGATGAATCACTATGCTTTCATTACGTTCACTTTGTAACAATGAAAATGCATCCTGCATATCAGATGTTTACATTGCGATTCATAACAGTAGCAAAATGACGGTGAGGACGTAGCAATGAAAGTAATGTGATGGTTGGGGCTCACCACCCCCTGAGGAGCTGTCGTGGAGTCGTGGCACTTGAAAGCTGGAGAACCACTGGCATCGATCGCTTGCTCCGCGAGGCTTGGTTGTGCCTGGGCCAGGATCTATTGGTTCTGTTGTTAAACTTGATCACAGAAAATGGAGAGTGCTGTTGCTGCTCTTAATGCTCCAGCCCCCGGCCCCGTCTCACACCCTCTAATCCTCTTCCACCCCCCCCTTGTACCTGCATGGCCTTACCAGTTGCTGGTCTGTGACCTCTATGGACGTGTGTGTGTGTGTGTGTGTGTGTGTGTGTGTCAGAGCTCAGCTGGAATCCTTGGGGGAGCGGATTCCCAAGTCTTTCTTCAGAGGCACTTGTGCATGAACTCCAACAGCTGACCTTTCTGAGAGTGTGATAGTTCTGGTGGACTAGAGAAACAAATCCAGGGAGACTTGTGTGTGTGTGTGTGTGTGTGTGTGAGAGAGAGAGAGTTTTATATCAAAGAGTAATTGCATATTAAGAAAACATCTCCGCCCAGTCCAGATCAAGTCTGATCTTAGCCCATATGTCCCATACCAGTCTGTAAACAACTCTTCAGGCTCACGCAACACATGCAATGACACCGAGTGCAGGAAGATCACAGGCCAGTGGGTAGAAAGTCTTGTGGATCCAGTGGTGGTGGAAGCATCTCGGCACAGGTGTAGGTCTCCATGTGAGTCCTCCAGCTCCAGGGCTCTGGCTCCATCAGCCTAGCTCCATGTGACGTGTCAACAGGGATGTCTCACAGGGAGACAAGCAGAGAGTCTGTGTATATATGACTCCCAGTGAGCTATTTATCTCCTTGGTTCCTCCAAGTGTGGTCATCAAGCTGTGACCAGATTGACAGGCTAGACTTCACCTCTTTGCAAGTTGATACCAGATTACGTAACTAGCACAACGAGAGAGAAGCAAGGGGCTCTGGACTACGGAAGGAGCTCCTGGGTTTGAACAACCAATCTTGCACTAGCTACCCGGCATGGTGCACGTGCCTACACCCTGGCAAACACGCAAGCAGGAGTGATGCTGGTTTGCTGAGCACCAGGGCCCCCAAGGTGTGAGCTGCTCCCATCTTCCCTGAGACAGAGGAGTTCGTGGTTAGTTAAGTGACAGGCCCTGTGTGCAGTCCAGGTCTGCTCTCCTGAGGCCATGCCCAAGTCTCTCTCTTGTGCACACAGATGCCAGGGGATGGTCCAGTGCCAGAAACTCTTCTCCAGCCGGGTTTCCCAGCTGGCCAGATGGACAGAGCAATGGCCCTTTCCTCTTAGAGGACTGTAGGGCCATGAACAGGAGACGCCATCTAAAGTCAAGCGTGGTGACAGCAAGGAGCCCCGGTGACACTTCACTTAAGCACTTGGTGTTGCTTCACTTAAGCACTAACCAGAGGTTGGTGGTACCCCCCTTGGTTCAAAGCCAAGTGGTGAGAGGTGAGGCCATCGACTCTGGTAAAGTTACAGTCTCAGAAATCCATCTGACAGGGCTGCAGTCAGTTGGCATTGAGTTTTTTGGTTGAACTTAAGCCCTCCCTCCCTGTAGGGACTGGAAATGTGAAAGGAACTTGGAATTTTGAGGAAGGGGCTATGGGGAGAGAGAGAGAGAGAGAGAGAGAGAGAGAGAGAGAGAGAGAGAGAGAGAGAGAGAAAACAATCAGACTTCAAAGTAGAATCTTTGAGAGGGAAAGGCATGCAAAACCTCATCCAGGAAGAGTAAGTCAGCACAAGCTAGTCCGTGCTTACATTGCCCACTCGACTGATCATTTGTTTCTGTGCCCATGTTTGAGTGTCTACGTGCCAGTCTGTATCCAGACAGAGATGAAGTCCTCATCTCAAGTGTCCTGAAGCAGGCTGCCCACCATGCCCTGGGAACACTCCACCGTGCCCCCATTTCTCTCTTGTCCTCTGCTCCCTGGATCCTCAGATCAATCCAGGAAACAGCTTGGTTTGAACTTACTGGAACACCAGATTCTGTGACCACACGCGCTTGAGTGGAAGAACTAGGATCTACCTGGATGAAAATTCCCACCGGGAATAATGCCAGGAGGGGTCTGGCTAGGTTTCTGAGAACTCAGGGGCCTTTGAGCATCTTGCTTGTTTTCTTTTGCTTGTTGGGACTCTGGAGTGGGTGTGGACTCATCTCGACCTGATGGACAATCAAACAAAACACTGCTCAACCCTCGCCGACCTCACGATGTTCTCATGGCTCAGTCTCTTGTGGCCATCACGGTGTCAATCCTGCCTCCTTGTCCCTGCCCTGCTATTTTACTGGGTGTGCCATGCCTCTCCAGGGACGGATCGTTCCTGATAACTTGGCCACAGTACAGTTGATTGCGTCTTGTCATCCTTGCCTGGAAGGAGCACTCTGGCTGTCTTTCTTTCACGTCAGATTGTTTGTTTGGCAATCTTCTTTGCCAGCCCCGTCATCTACATGCATCGGTTCTTCTCTGGTCTTCCTTACCCAGCGTCCAACTTCCACATATGCATGAGCGGATTGTAAATGCCGTGGCTTGCTTCAGGCACACCTCAGTCCCCCAAGTAACATCCTTGCTTTTTCACTGCCTGTGAGTCACAATCGATGACAGTGAAAGAGATCTCGTGCTGCAGATTTGCCCACTGCGACCTGTCTTCTGATCTCTTGATCCAAGCAGCTTCCACCTTTGCTCTGGTCATCATGACGTTACCGTCTGGAGCGGAGTGCTTTGGAGATGCTGGGAAGATGGGCGGTGACAACACCGGAAGTGTGTGGTTCCCTGGTCCCTCTGCTCCGACACCTGACTCCTGTGCTCCTCGGAGTAGTGGAGGGAGGCGTTTGCCTACGTTTTGCTCACCAGGAGAGTGAACACGCCAAGGACCGGCCTATAGGTCACCCTGTAGGAGGGGGACGTTTATGCTACGGAGGTCTTTAGCAGATTGCGTCCACTCTCCTGCCCGCCATCACGGGGAGACGAGACCGATGGCCCCATGGGTCATGGCTGTTGGTGGAATGGGCTTTGGGCTTCGTGGAGATGATTGGGGTCTTGGGTCTGCAGGTTAGTAGGGGCCTCATGGTGGGCGGGTGGGGTGCATCCCTGCAGTGAACCGTCATTGGAGCGAGTTCCTGGAGCAAAGAGACTTGCCTGGAACCAGGTGAGGTGGCCAGGGGCGCGCCTGGGCTGCCTCGTCCTGGCAGTCTCAGCCAGAGCGGCTCCCCGTGCATGGTCTGCACCCCTGGTGAATCGGCCAGCCGCTCCCCAAGGAGGAGACGCTGAGTGTCATGGGAGATGCGCGTCTGCTGTACCCAACAAGTGCGACCCCAGCTCTCCCAGCCAACCTGGGCCTGGAAGACATAACAGGCCCTGATTTGGGGCTTCCTGATTTCCTCCCAGCTCCTCTCCTGCTGCCATTATGAGCAAGGGGATCCTGGTGTGCTAGTGGCTCCTGGCCAGTCATCCTTGCGGGGCTGTGTCCCTGATGGCATTGGAAAGTGGACAGTCTAGGCATAGCTGGGCTTCTGGATCTCCAAGAACCAGCTAGATCAGTGGTTCTCAACACTTGGGTTATGACCCCTTTGAGGGTCAAAGGACCCTTTCACAGAGGTTGCCTGATTCATGACAGTAGCAAAATGACATACTGCGTTTGACGTACAGCGTTTCCCCAAAAAGAAGACCTACCCATAAAAGAAGCCCTCGCCTAACAGGATTTCTAAACATTTGCACAAGGTAAGCCCTACCCCTAGTGATGGGCATGGCTATGCAGCCTATCTGCACAGCTCAGGCATATCATCGCAGAGCGGTGATGAAGACGGGCAGCCTTCTCATCTGCCCCATCGTGAGAGCTGCCTCGTGAGAGCTGCTATCCCAGAGGTGACTGGAGAGGTGTGGGCAGCCCCACCAGCAAGGTCGACTCCGCTGTCAGGTTCCGGCCGTCCTGTGTGTGTGCCTGCTGAGGCTTTGGGGGGATAGGTCTCCCTAGTGCAGTGAGGAGTGGACGCTCCCCTTTAGGGACTGTGTGTCCCTGGGGAGAGAAGGATAGCTGTGACTGCTGCATGACTCGGCACCATGGGCCTCTCTCCCCCAGCACCCACCAGTCACAGTCTGGGGGCTCCCCCCCACCGACACAGGGGAGAGAGGTCAAGCTTCAGGATGGAATTCAGGGTTTGGAGAGTTTGCATGATGTTTCAGAAGACAACTTAACTATATCTGAATAAATGTAGATTGGTATACTGTATTGAAAAAAAAAATACATCCCCTGAAAATAAGTCCTAGGGTGTCTTCTTGAGGAAAAATAAATAGAAGGCCTTGTCTTATTTTGGGGGGAGCATGGTAGCAATGAAAATACTTTTATGGTTGGAGGGGTCCCCACACCACAAGGAACTGTGTGAAAGGGTCATGGCACGAGGAAGGTTGAGAACTATTGAGCTGGATTGAGTTCTCTTGTGCGGGGGGGTGGGGGGTGGGCGCAGCCTGGCCACCGGGAAACCCTATCTCCTGACTCCTACCCTCCTTCCAGCAACCTTGTACCCCTGCCCCTGGGCCGCCCCACACAGTCTGGGAGCCAGGCCGAAGAGGGCTGACTCGTGGCTGCCTGCCCTCATGTCCAGAATTCTCCACATATGTCCTGTTGCCACGACCCTCAGAACCCCCTGAATGCCATTCCGCCCTCTCGCGCCCCTCGTCTGAGCTGGGTCTCGCTCTCCTACACCTCTGGATTGCAAGGCTGGCTTGACGCTTCCGGATTCCTGGCTTCCCCTCGTTCACGCCCAGATTACCTGTGGGTGAGCCTCGTCGTCCGCAGGGGCTCGGCTCTGTGGAGCATCCGGAGGGCTCCCCACCCCCCGCCATTTTTCTGTGTCCTATGTTTCTACGTAAAGTAGCTGCCACTTCCTGTAGACCCTGCGCCTGTCCCTAGCCACCATCTGGCTCATCCTGTTCAAGACTTTGGCTCCATGAGAGACAGGAAAGTTGGATACCTGCGCCTAATGCTGACACGGAGAGCAAGTGGACCTAGAGGCAGGCCAGCGGGCCAGGGCTGTGCTAACATGTGTCGTGTGGCTGTTAGCTGCTGGCCAGTCTGTCTCAGCTCACGGAGTCCCTGGGCACAGCAGACCGAGACAGCGCTGGTCCGCGCCACCTGCACGGCTGTTGCTGTGGGAGCCCGTGCCTGCAGCCACGGTGTCGGTCCACTTCACTGCATGTCTCCCTCTTCTTCACTGCCCTCCACGTGACCAAGCAGGAAGTCCTTCTCCAGGGACTGGTCTCCCGATAACACGCCCCAGGCCCTTGAAATGAAGCCTTGCCATCCTTGTCTCTCAGGGAGCCTTCCAGCTATGCGTCCTCCAAGACAAATGTGCTCATTCTTCTGGGGGTCTGTGGTTTACTCAGTCGTCTGCACCAGCACCAGGGCAAGGGCCACGGAGGCGTGCTATGGAGGCTGTCTCCTTTTTCTTTGCATCCGCCCTGCGAGATGAGGGTCGTTTGAGTCCTGCTTTGCAGATGAGGAAACTGAGTCCCAGATGGTGAAGTCAGTTGCCTGAGATCCTGACTGCCCCCTCTCAGGAGAGCTTTGGCCCCTTTCTGCCGGGTTCAGAAGTGAGCTCATGGGGGACTTTCGGGAAGATGGCTCTGTGCTCCAGTTGTTAGATCAGAGAATCATGAGAATGTGGTTGCTAGCTGGATGGAGAGCTGGAGCAGATTGGGGATCCATGAGCAGGTCGGGGATCCAAAGCAGAGCTCTTGTCTTCTCTTGGCTGTGCATACTGAGCTGAGTCAGGTTCCAAGAACATCCTCAGCTGATAGCTGAAGTGGCCAAACCACCTGCCCTCACACCCGCTCCCAACCCCAGACATCAGAAATACAGGCGATGCGAGCTCCCGTGGCAGGGTGCAGAGAGCAGGCGCTGTGTGGGATGGAGCCCAGTCTGTGAAGTGTGTGCTTGGCCATTATGGAAGGAAGTGCAACTTGCAGTTTACCTTCCGTGCATTGTTACAGGCCCAGCGTGTTGTCACAGGTGCCTCTGAGGCAATTGTGGCTCAGTGCTGCCCCGTGTGGTGTGACGGTGGATGACAGGCCTGTGGGGTTTTCCAGGCTCCGTGACGGAGATTTTTCTTCCATGGGGCTGCTGGCGGGTTGCCACCAACCTTTGGGGTTGCGACAGAGCTCCTAACTATTGAACCGTCAGGGTTCCTTGTTACCTGTCCACGGAAGGCAGTCGTTAGGAACAGAGCAACATTGATAGGGAACTTAATAGAGGGCCATGGGCTTGAAGAATACTGTCAAGGATGCCCAGGCTTCTGCCAGGAAGATCGTATGTCTTGGAGTGTGAGAATCCCTGTTGTAGACAAAGCCCGGATGGAGGGGACACCTGCATGCAGATGTTCCAGCCACCCGCGAAGCTGGAATCTGGCAAGGAAACCTTAAGAAGGCGGGTGACAGGAAAGACTTGTTCCAGGGGAGGAAGCTGGGACGAAATGATGGAAATGGAGACGAGAAGGATGTCCTCTTTGGCAGGAAGTGGGGTGGAGGTAGGGGGCAGCTGTCCAGATAATTAGACCCAACAGCTGTGGCTGTCAAACGCTCACTGGGCCAGAAAAGACCCTGCCGTGCGAGGTTTGGGGCAGTTGTGTCTTGGTTTGATAACAGCTTCCTTTCGGGCTCTAGCATTGTGTGGGGGACATCTGCGTTGGGTGTAGCAGCCAAGAAATTCTTGAGTGAAAGACCATTGATTCATGGATCTTGGGATGAGTTGCTTTGGCTTGTATTTCCCATGATCCCCTTCATTCCCCAGACCCACCTTTTGGAACTCATGAGCACAGGATCGCAGCGGGGAGGTCATAACTGGTGGGAGAGCCACTCAGGTATAGCTTCCATTGAAGAACCAATGCACCCACCACTGTCGGCTTGGTTCCCAGAGGACAGAGTGGAAGGGCCCTGTGAGACGTCTGAAGCTGGAATCCTTCTGGAAGCAGATGAACCAGGGGCTGTCGAGTGGCTACCACGTGTGCCTGTGTACAGCCGTGCTCTTCAGTCATTGTGGTTTTTTTTTTTTTTTAATATGGAGATCAGCCAGCCTTTCTCTAAGGCACTTATCTGGGTGGATTTGAACCTCTAGCCTTTGAGCTAGCAGCTGAAGCCACTCACTGTTCGCCCTGCTCCGAAACTGCTGGGCATCTCCAGACTCTAGTCAGCTCAGTGACTTATCTGAGGTCGCCGTGTGATTGCAGCCTGGACTCCTGGTCCGTGTGCACGTGCCCGGGTCTGTCCATGATGCGGAAGGCTTCTCCGTGAAAAAGCAGGGATATAGGTGGCTCCATGTCACTGACTTTTTGCTGAGAGAGTTGTGCTCGAAAGCAGAAAATTCCAGGTGGAAGACACATTCCTCGTGGACGCTCTGTGCAGGAGGACTTCGCCCAGCTCAGTAGCTTCTCCTCTGAAAATCCCAACAGCAGTCAGAGGAAGTTGGACAACGGCTTGTCTTCCATGCATTGATTGATATTTGCGGGGTGTGGGGGTTGGGTGGGAATGTATCTCTAGCCACAGCCCCAAGAGAAATGTCAGCAGTTCAGACACATAAACAGAAGTCAGCTTTGGGGGGGGGGGTGTCGTAAACACGAAGGCCCCTGGAATTCTTTATTAAAACAGAAAAATAAGATCATGCCACAAGCTATTTTCTCCCACTTACCTCTCCTCCCACCCCCACCCCCACTGGGCTGATGTAAATGTTCTATCTACATGAAGCTCTTTATTTCAGTTTGCCCTGATTTCTTTTGAGGTTTTAAACCTCTTTCTTCTGTGCTATCAGCTGGTTTCACTGTAATAATTTAATCCGTGTCACCACCCCTCCCTCCGCCCAGGGTGAAATCCGGCACCCTTTATCAATCTTTTGCAGAGCGGGGCATTCAATTACTTCAGCTAAAGTGGGTCTGGGACTTTCCATTGCCATTGTGTTAGAAATGGTTTGCTAATGAAGCTTGGGGTACAGAGGTTAATGGGGGGCATCAACCAGGGGCTGGGAATGGAGTGCTTTCCATTTGGTGGCCGCTTCTGGTCACAGACTGGGGATCGGGTATCCAGGATGAGGGTTCCAGCAGTAGCACTGCCCGCAGGCTAGCTTGGGAAGCCATCCCATCCAAACGTGCCCCCGAGTAGCCCGGGCTCTCCACGGGGCTGGCGGTGCCCAGGGTCAGCTCTAAACTGAGTTTCCCAGCTCAAGAGGTGGGCCCTCAGCTAGAGGAGAGAGAGGCACACAAAGGGCTTCTGTTTTCTAGGAAAGACCCCTTGAGGAGGTCTTTGAAGGTCTGCCCTTGGGAAAGTCTGAGAGGGTGGAAAAGGGCAGGTAGGAAGCATGGTAGCCGTCCCCCATCCCTCAGTACAGTCAGGGCCAAACCCACCACACTCATTGCACTCGAGTCCATGGTGACCTACAGCCACCCTATAGGACAGCCTGGAACTGCCCCTGTGGCTTTGAGACTGAGAGTCCAGCACCTCCTCTTTCTCTCACAGAATGGTTAGTGGCGCTGAGCTCGAGGCTGGTGGTCCCGTGGGCAGCCACGATGCTACCACGATGTGCTCAGAGCCACCTGGGCTTTCACTCTTGGGGTTGTTATTTCGTAGTTTCGCTGTACGAGTGTTTCCGAGGCTGCAGCACCAAATGCTATCAGCGGGTGAAGTGACAGAAAGGTCTCAACAGGGTGTGGGGGCGGGGCAGGGGCAGTGCTTCGGGGAAGCACCCACTCCGTGGCTCGTGCAGCTGCTGCCAGCTGCTTACTTCTTTGGCCTAGAGACCATTGCTCCCACCCAAACCTGGGTTCCCACCTTACCTCTGGGCATCTCCGTCTGCAGGCCAACCCCCCACCCGGATGACCTTGTCTTAGCAGGGTCACTGTGCAGACAGCTGCTCTTCAGTAAGGTCCCCCTCACGAGCTCTACTCACGTGATGTTTGGGGGCACGCCATCACGAAAGTTCTTGTTGAAAGAATGTCTGGTGTGCCTACCTTTGCTACTTGGACAAACCCCACCCCCTGCTTCACATTTGGTGGGTAGAGGCCAGGGGCGGGGCCTCCGTGGTGTCCTCCTGTCCTGCCTTGTCTTATTCAGAGCCCAGAGTTGCAATTTGTTCCTTGACTGTTCCCTTGCAGCCCACAGCCCTGTCTGTCTCCATCCCTGGCCTGCCCCAGCCCAGCCCCACCCCATCACATCTCTGGCCCATCCTTGGTGGAAGAGACGCTCCAGGCAGGAGGAGGATGCTCTTCCTGCACCTCCCACCTTCTGAGCATTGCACTCTGAGGAGGGTTTACCTGCAAGCCTGGAAGTCCCCACCTCTACTCCCTGCACCTAGCTGTGCACTCACCTTGTTATCAGCTCCAGGGAGACGTGCCTTCGGCCCCGATTGTGCAGTGTTGGAAAGCACGGGGTGATCTCTTTTCCACAGAATGTTGTTCCCCTCCCCCTCTTCACAACAGGCTTTGAACTGGTCAGTGTCCTCACCCATGGACCCAGCCTTCAAGGTTACCTGCCCACCCACCCCCTCTTCCTGGTCCTATACACACCTGGACTACAGACCATGTACACCTGGACCCACTCTTCAGCTTCTGTCTCAACACACACCTGGACCCACCTTTAGGCCTCCCACCTACTCATACCTGGACCCATCTTCAGACCCTCTTCTTCTTCCTAGACACACCTTCCTAGACACACATTTGGACCTAGACACACCTGGATCTTTTAGCCCCTTCCTATGCACACCTGGACCCACTTTCAAGCTTCCCACCTACACAACCCTGCACCCTCACACACCAGGACACGCCCTCCTGCATACCTGGATCCTCTCTTCCAACTCTCACCTAAACCCGCCCCTCACTCCCCAACACATACCTGGGCCCACCCTTCAGGCTCCCCCCATACACACACCTGGACCTCACTTTCACACTCCATCCCACAGGCACCCTGGAACCACTCTTCATGCCACCACCTCCACGCACAACACCTGGCCTCCCATCAGCCTTCAAAAATACCTGTACATCGAATGGATGGGTGTAAAGATGAGAAACCTCTGTGTCTGAGATCATGGTCACGATGCTGGCACCTTGAGTCCCCTCTCCAGTGCTTTGCTCCCCGTTTCATGTTTGTGGGGGAGTTCTGCTGGACCCGGCGCTCCCATCTGGCGCCTGGCTCACTACGATGCCGCCCGACCCCTGGCTGACAATGGTCAGTGTCCCCGACTTGTCCAGGCTTGCTTACTTGCATGCTCTGTGTGCATCAGCACCTTTGCTTCTAGAAGGAATGCTTAGCCTAGCCTGTTAGGTCCATATCATGGGTATTTTGGTCTTGTGGCTTCAAAGTCCTATGTTTTCTTTTAAAAATCTAATTAGGCCTTTGCAGCCAGCCGGATGAGGGTGCAAACGTGCTTCCCACTGAGATCCTGGCTGGAGTCTCATTTTTAACCTCAGTGTGGCCTTGTCTCTGACTGGTGAAAAATGCTTTCTTGGCATCAGTCATGGAGTTTCCAAGCAGGGGGGCTTGCCCTTTTGTTTCTTTAGTTTGGAAGAACTGCTTGTACCAAGTAATGGGTCAGAGGTGGCTGAGCAAGTTGGAAGCAGAAGTTTGACCTGAAAGACCCTGACTCGTCCCTCCAGCTGCCCTAAGGGATGCTGGTGAGCATGGGAGGAGACACTACGAGGGCTGGAGTCTGAGATGTCTGCCCTTTCTAGAACTTTCTTCCCACACTCCCCTACTCTTTTCCGAACTGCCCAAGACCCTTCTATGTCACCTCAGCCTTTAGTGCATACATGAGCGCGCGCGCGCACGCACACACACACATATCACTGCCATCAAGTCACTTCCACCCCAAACCACTTAGGGTGTAGAACCAACCCACAGGTTTTCTGAGAGTGGAAATCTTGATGGAAGCAGACAGCCTCATCTTTCTCCCACAGAGCAGCTGGTGGGCTCAAACCGCCCAACTCTTGGTTAGCATCTGCTTGTTACACACTGAGACCCCCCTGGCTTTCTCACATTTATTCTCGGGCATCCCCTGGATGGGTAGGTTTTAAAATGCTGCATGTTGTATTCCTCTCTGATGGATTCAGGCTCATTAGCTATTCTAGAAAGCAAACCAGTGGCCCTCGAGCTGATTCCAGCTCTTGGTGAGCCCCGATCGAATGTTCACCAGCTGGGCTCAGCGGCGCTGTCAGTGGCTAGATTGAGTGGAAGTGTGAGGGGGCTTCAAACAGGTCCTGGAGAAACGAGATGAAAAGAGAATGGGTTTGTCCCAGGAACTTTCTAAAGGTCCCTTTGGCGATCACCAGGTCTTCCCTGCGATGCGCCTCTGAGGGAATTTCAAATGCCCACCTTTCAGTTGACAGTGGGAGGGATGACTGGTACCATGACAGGCCTGTAAAAGCCAAGTAGGACTCCCCCCTGTGACAGCGGCCCTTCAGCATGGCAGAACTGTCCCCACGCTATCATCTTCATTGGCGAAGATCGAGGGTCTTCCTTCCTCAGAGCAGTGGGTGGGTTTGAACCACTGACGTTTTGGTTAGCAGTCAAGTGCTCAGTCACCGTGCTACCTGGGCTTCTGAGCTTATTAAAGGCCCAGAAAGGTCTTGCTTGGAAGGAAACCTGTGGGGCTTCCTGTTTCCAAGTGCAGAAATGGATTGACCACAGGCAGAATGTTTCGTGTGGAAGTCATTTTAGGAAACACTCTGGCCCTTTTTCAGTTTGAGAAAACGTGGGCTTTCTCTTCAAAGGAAGTGAAGATTTCTGCTAGGGCATTCAGTTTGGGTCCAGTCCTTTAGCCAAAAGGAAGAGGCTTTTGTATAAGGCAAAGAAAACCACTTTGATAAGGGTTGCTTGAGAGGGTCTGTGTGTGTGTGTGCGCGTGTGTATGCGTGTGTGTGTGTACATGCGCACGCCTAGCGCAGTGGTCTGCCTACTTAAGGTAATTTTTAAGCAATGAAGGAAAACACTATGTTGGCTCTCCCATCTCTGACTGGACTTCAAATGTCCTTGGCACTCACCAATAGTAAAAAATTATACTCGTAGTAAAAGTTAATGATGCTATTACAGTTATTGTTATTTGCCATTTTGGTGAGTACTTGCTGCGGGTCAGGGATGATGCAAGTTCTATACCTGCATTTCGCTAGCTTTGTGGATACGGAGACAGCTCAGAGAGGTTAGGGGCCTCACCAAAGGTCACACAGCAAGTCTAGTGGTGGACTACCACTCTTAGGAACCAAGTGGGTCTCTCTTGCACTAGTTGATCGCTCTTGTCACAGCACCTCCACCTCCCCCCAAATAAGGCATCTTATTTTGCACTTGATAACCACAGGCTCCTTTTCATGGGTTTTTAAGAATCGTGTCTTTCCCTGGATCATGAAGATGGAAAATGATTTCCGGGGCTGGAATGTTATATTACTCAGAGGAAGCTTCCATATTGGATTTAATTGCTTAATAACTTCAAGTCAAATGGTGTTTCACGATTGTTCAGTTTTCATTAACGCTTCCTTCTGAAACCGATCATAAAGGCTCGCCGGAGGTGGAAGATCATGGGCGCTGTTGGGAGGGAGAAAAGCCCTTTCTCCGCAGGCTTCTGTCCTAACCAGCCTCCTTCTTATCACCCGAAGGATTTCTCGTTGATTGAAAAGTGCCGGTAATTCACTTCACCCCTCAAATTCATCTCCAATGACTGCATGAAGCTAGAGTGATTGCGTATTCCTGGAGCAGGGATCTGGTGACATAAATGGAAAAAGGCCAGCAGGGAAAGCCACAGGCCAGTTGCTGTGGAGTCCATGCCCCAAGCCCTGCAGCATCACACTGCCCTTCATCTGTGTGTCGGTTGTGGCTGGGAGCTGGTGGAAACAGAGAGTCAGACCTTTCTTCAAGGTGCCTCTGGGTTCTTCCAGCGACCAAGCTTGCACTTAGCAGCCCAGCTCTTCACAGTGGGCCCCTCCTGGCAGCGTGGTGAGGAGGCATTGGTATTAAAAGGGTAGTTATGTCTAAATGGAGGTATCTGTAGGGGATCTGTATCCTATATGGCTCAGGACTGGAAACCTCTCACCTTCTCCTTAGGCATTGCCACCACTTGGAAGATGGCCCTCGGGTTACTGCTGTTGTATGAAAATGTACTAAACGTTCTTTCTGTCCCTGCAGATCATCTGAGAATTGAACTTTTCTGCTCCCAACGAAGAGGAAGCATTCCCAAGGCTCCAAGGATGTAAAAGGAGGAGTCCGTCTGGGCAGCTCCCGGGGTGGAAGTCAACCCATTGGTCGATGGGGCCACAATGAGAGCTTCCAGTCGCTGCTGCCTTGTCCTGCCCTCCAGTGATACTTCCTCCACATTCTTTTGTGCCATGGGAAAAACCTGACCAGCAAGCACAATCCTCCTGATGGTGCAACTTTCCCTCCCAGTCCAGTGACTTTGCTAGAACATGACTATTGGCCCATCTCTGTGTTGTCTCTCAGAGCTGAACCGAAGAAGACACTTCCTCAATCTCTGGGGTTTTGACTTCTGCTTACTTCCTCCTTTTTGGGGGGTGCGTGAGCATCGCGTGTAGTCATCACAGGACATCTGTCACTTCCCTGCACCAGGCAAGGTACCTGGACTTCGTGGGGGCTGGTCCATGGCCCGCTAAGCCATCAGTTGGAGGGGCTCTAACATGAGGCACTGCATCAATTGCTGCATAGAGTTGTTACCTGACGAGGCACGCCCCGCACAGCACCTTGGCTGCCAAGGAGGCCCCCCTCCCAGCCACCAGGCGTGCCCTGCGTGCAAAGGAGAAAACAAGATTCTGTTGCGGGTGGACAGTAAGCAGATGAACTTGCTTGCTGTTCTCGAAGTGAGGACGGAAGGGAGTGAGAGTTGGGGCGGGTTTCTGCGCTTCAAGAAGGGCAAGCGATGTAGCCTGGTGTTCGTGTTGGTGATTATGACCTTGGTGATGGCCTCGTACATCCTCTCGGGAGTCCGCCAGGAGCTCTTCATACCCTCCCCTTTCCACTACGGGGGCTTCCCAAGTAGTCCCGGCGTAGCGGATGGCGAGGGCCCCGGTGACCTGAAAGAACACCACCACCCGTCCTCGGTCAACAATATCTCCTACATGAAGGACTACCCAAGCATCCAAGTGATCATCAACAGCATCACCGCCAGGATCGCCTTCACCAGCAGGCAGCGTCCAGGTCTGGAAGCCCTCAGGAAGCAGGAGTCCCATGTGAGTAGCCGTGTGCCGGCCTGTATGCATTTGCCTGTTGTAAGAAGTGAGCGCCTCCTTTGAGAACAGAGTACAGCAAAGATACTGGGACCCCCCTTACTGACCAGAGGGCTTGGGGAGAGCGCTCTTCTGTTTGGGGCTACCTAAACGGAGGCAGGCTGGCTAGCCGACATGGCATGGCTAGACATGTTCAATGGCCGCCTGCTCATAATTGCATTCCAGGACTGCTCCCTTGAAAGATGGCCACGGCACTTAATGGTGCTTTTGCCCATCACTGTCATTTGGAGTTTTAAAATTGGGTTCCATTTGATTTCCTCTCTCTGTTCTGCCCTAATTAGTATTTTTGCCTCTAATGGCCATTTAAATATCCAGCAAGTAAAAAGATTCCAGCTGTTTAATTTAATTAGACTGTTCTCTCTCTCTCTGTAAGATAAGTCACAGCGGATTGGGAAATAGACATAACAAACACACACGCCATCTCAACAATCCCTCTATGTACATCCCAGCAACACGGTTTACAGCCTTCGAGGTGTGCAGCCACACTCGCGCCTTTTCCAAGTCCACGGTCGAATGGATTTTGATTAAACTTTTATCTTCCTTCTTGCCCAAGATTTATTTTTATTTGGGGAGAGGAAAGAGTCTCTGGTTAGTGCAGCTTTATGTGGCAGCACATCCAACAATGCCCTGGACGTGCGCAGGGTCATCGCGATCGGGACGGCTTCCCGTTGTGGCGAGAGGGTGGTCGCTCACTTTCTGCTCCCTCTCCTCGCGCCCGCTCTTCTCCACCGCCTGCAGATGTTCTCCGTCATCCCCAGCAAGTTTCTCCCGAACAGTAAGAGTCCCTGCTGGTACGAGGAGTTCTCGGGCAGAAACACCACCGACCCATACCTGACCAACTCCTACGTGCTCTACTCCAGAAGGTTCCGCTCCACCTTCGACGCCCTGCGCAAGGCCTTTTGGGGCCACCTGTCGCACGCCCACGGCAAGCACTTCCGCCTGCGGTGCCTGCCCCACTTCTACATCATCGGGCAGCCCAAGTGCGGCACCACCGACCTCTACGACCGCCTGCGGCTGCACCCGGAAGTCAAGTTTTCCGCCATCAAGGAGCCGCACTGGTGGACCCGGAAGCGGTTTGGTGAGTGCTGGTGCACTTCCGGCGGAAGTCAGGGCTGCTTGCTACGGAAGAAGGGAGTTTCAAGGGACCAACCAAGTGGGGGAATCGCTTGCCTCGCGCAGCTTCCTGCCACTCCACTCATCCCAGGGACCTTTGGAGGTGGGAGCGCGGCAGGTGGCCAGGCACTGTGCTCCACCCGAGGCCCCTGTCTCTGTGAGGGTCAGGCAGACCGGACGAGGAAGCAGCCCCAGAGACCGAGAGATGCTGTGGTTGCCCTGGGGAGGTTGTTAAAGCCACACAGGTAGTTGGAAAAGGTGAAGGTCCAGTAGAGGCTGGACCCCCGCTCCCGACCACCAGCAAGCATTTCCTAGGTGCCTGCGGTGTGCAGGGCAGAGGCAGGGCACAGTAAGTGCCCGCCCTTCCTGCCCACTTCCTTAGACAGGACTGCAGGGGGCAGTATCCAGCCAAGGTGAGTGGACTTTGATCTGGGGGTGTGATCCACTTCCAGCAGGGTGCCCTGCCAGGGACCGCGCCCCCTGCCCCAAGAGACAGGCTGGAAGGGCAGCTCTGTGTGTAAGTCTTTCAGCTTCCTGTCCCCTAGCCTGCTGGAACTTCACCAGGCTGCCCACTGGAGGTCAAGTAGGAGGACCAAGCCCAAAGGAGGTCAGGTGGGAGGACCCTGGGCCCCAGAGCCCCCTCCCTGCAGACTGGTTCCACCTCATCTCTGTCTCGTCTCCAGGCATTTGCGATCATTGTTTCCTCTCCTTGACCTTTCTCATCTGCCAGGAGAGGCTTGGTCACCCAGAACAGATGACCAATGACCAGTTTGGGCCAGTTTGCCCTGAGGGCGTTCCCCATTGGAAGGTCTCAGGTGGTTCAGAAAGGCCACTTAAGAGTTTCTTAATAGAACCACAGTGTAGACCAGCTCCTCCTGTGTCTCCCGGTGACTGAGACCCCTTTGATGTTCCTTATGGGAGTGGGGGGGTGGGGGGGAGTGCTATGTCAACATTTCTTGTGTGGCTCAGCGGCTGTCAGCCGAGCTGCCTTTGCCAGAAGCGCTTGATCTCACCCCTGCTGTAGAAGACTCTGCCCTGGAAGGTTTTCTGTTTTTCCTTCATGGAAACCAGGGAGGAGAGGAACAGGGTGTGCCTCTGAATCTAGCTCTTCTAGTCACCTCTGTGCGACCTTGAGTCACAGCCATGCTCTGTTTCCCCTCCATCGTGGCTGGTTGTGGTGCTCTTTGAACAAGCTTGAAAGTAAAACAGACCCATTTTTAAGACCGGGTGTACTCTACCACGCAGAAAGCAGGTGAATTCAGCCCCGATAATCTCCCAGGAGCTGGCCTAGTCCTCTTACTGTTCAGACTAACGGGCAGCTGTCCAGTAGACCTGCAGGAAGATGCTGGTGGGCCCCTGATGAAGGAAGCACCCTTCTGGTCAACCATCTTCTGCCTCTTGTCCGTGTCCATACTGAGTATCTTGGCTGACACATTGGTTTGGCCATTGGAGGGTCTTAACTCCGTGTACTTGGTGATGAGTGTCAACTCCCCAGACCCCTACTGGGCTGGTATATACAATGAAACCTTTGCAAAAAAGAACTCAACTGTTTGCTCTAGTTTTTTGGGTCTTGTTAAACCTTCATTTATAGGGTGCAGTCTTAGCACTTCTCTTTCTGCCATGTTAGGGGTGTGTGTGTGGGAACAATTGACTTCCCTTCTCAAATTTCTACCTGGCACCTATTCTGGCTTTCGAGGCCTTCCTATCATCCTGGAGTAGGTGTCTCACCTATAAACTGCAGGTGGAATCCACCAGCTGAGAGATTTACCACCTCAGCAAACTGAGGGCATAGTTCTCTGCTGCACAGTGGAGTCCCTGGGTGTCTGAATCAACTCAGCCACTGTGGGTTTGCTTTGGTTCTTTGGTCACTGATGACCCAACGGTGGTTGGTTCTAAGCCATCCAGCAGCTCCAGGGAAGACAGGACTGGCAGTCTGTGTCCGTGGAAGTGACAGCAAAGGGGATATGGTGCGGGGGACTAGGTTGGGGGTTATAGCCGAGAAGTCACACAGGGCATTCTCTTAACACATGTGGTTGCCACAAGTCAGAATTGAGTTGATGTGAAAGAGCACCCGCCCAGTTTCATAGTATCACCATTCTCCACTTGAAACCTTTATTGATTAAAATACAACAGCTGGTTTTCAGATGCCCTGCCCCAGCTGACCTTTCCCTGTTGTGTCTGGGCCTTTCGGACTTCCTGACTTCTTGTCACTCCAGGCCACTCCCTGCATGGGGATACCTTCACTGCCACCAATGCCAGCCTCTTGGTCCCCCTAGGAATCGTCCGTCTGAGAGACGGGCTTCGGGACCGCTACCCAGTAGAAGATTACCTGGACCTCTTTGACCTGGCCGCACACCAGATTCACCAGGGGCTGCAGGCCAGCGCTGTCAAGGAGCAGAGCAAGATGAACAAGATCATCATTGGTATGTGTCCTGCCCAGCTCCTATCAGTGGGGCAGCTTCCTCAGGACACCCCCTCCTGGGCCAGGCATGCCCTGGCTTTGTTGCACCTGCAGAACATCAACTGCTGACCTGGTTGCAGACAGCATCTGTCCAGTGTCTGCAGCTCCACCTGGCTGCCAGTCTGATCCCCGCCCCAAACAGTCTGTCGTTAGTACAACTTGTCCAAGCAGAAACGCTTCCCTTTCCTAATTGCCTGGCGATCCTAGCCCAGCTGATTAGGTGTTTGTTTGCTTGTTCCTTCTGTTTTGTTTGGCTTGTCTGTTTTTTTTCTTCCAGTTGCCATATCTCCAGGCTCTCCTCTTCTTGTTTAAATTAAGCAATGCACACTAGGCTTTTCACAATCTAGGGTTCTGCGTGAGGTTGGATGGAGGATCATACGTGCAGCACACTGATTAGTCATCAACTTGATGCTCGGGGCTTTTGTAAATCCTGGTGGCTGAGGCCAGAAGGAGCTTTGGAAAGACCCAGTCCCCAAACGTCATCTGTGACTAATGGCCACTTAAAAGGCCGAGTCTTTGCCAACTTATCATATTAGACATTCAAAATGAGGTTGGTGGGTCTATAGTCATTTTTAAAATTACAACAGGGTCATGCTAAAATACGTGTGTGCATATGTGGGTGGGTGGGTCAGTGTGTGTGGGGTAAGTGAGCGTGTGTATCCTCTCATTGGATTTCGGCTTAAAAGAAAATGTTGATTTCACTTACTTCTTTCTGAAGGAGATACATGAAATCATTTTGCTTAAATTGGCCACCCGAGAAAGTGACTCATTTTTTCTGCAATTTTCCTAGAGTCATAATCAGAAGGCCTGGTGGCATAGTGGGTTGAGCATTCGAATAGTAACTGCAGGGTCAGCAGTTCAAACCCACCATCCTCTCGGAGGGAGGAAGATGAGGTTTTCTGTGCTAGTGAAGATTCAGCCTGGGAACCCCTCAGGGCAGTTCTGTCTTACAGAGGCCGTAGGAGTCCGAGTTGGCTTGATGACCAGGAGTTGTTGGGAGAGCCACAGTGTACAGGACTCCCAAGTAAATGAGTTAGGGGCAGGCCCAGGTACCTAAGTGCACACTGATCTGTTCAGGCACCAGGTGAGGTCGTGCCTCTGACCCCAGTATGGACTGACTCATTGCTGTTTCCTGCAGTTTGGGGCCTAAACACTCCCAGCCCTAAGCTTAGCGCAGTTTGACTGGGATCTCTTCCCTCTGTGCCTCTGGGACAATGGCATGTTCCTTTTTTTATAAACCATTTTTTTTGGGACTCATACAACTCTTGTCACAATCCATCCCTCCATCTGTTGTCTCAAACACATTTGTACATAGATTGTCATCATCTTTTTCAAAGCATTTTCTTTTTACTTGAGCCCTTGGTATCAGTTCCTCATTTCCCCTCTCCCTTCTCCTCCTCCCCTCACTCCCTCATGAACCCTTGATAATTTACAAACTATTATTATTTTTTTATGTTCAATATCTGCCCCCACCCGCATGTCTGTGTCTGTCCCTCTGGGGGGGGGGGGTTATAGGTAGATCAGTGTGATCCATTTCCCCTTTCTCCCCCCACCTTCCCCCTCCCCTCCTGGTATAACTACTCTCAATATTGGTCCTGAGGAGTCTATTTGTCCTGTATTTTCTCTGTTTCCAGCTCTTATCAGTACCTGTGTACATGCTCTGGTCTAGCCAGATTTGTAAGGTAGAATTAGGGCCATGATAGTGGGGGGGGGGGGGTGGAAGCATTAAAGAACCAGAGGAAAGCTTTATGTTTCATCAGTGTTACACTGCACCCTGGCTGGACCGTCTTTTCCTCACAACCCTTCTGTAAGGTGATGTCCAATTGCTTACAGAATGGTTTTGGGTCTCCACTCCATACTCACCCCCCCCACCCTCATTCACATTATGAGTTTTTGCTCTGGGTTTTTGATGCCTGATACATGATTCCTTTGACATCTTGTGGTCACACAGGTTTGTGTGCTTCCTCCATGTGGACTTTGTTGCTTCTGAGCTAGATGGCTGTTTGTTTACCTTCAAGCCTTTACGACCCCAGACACCATATCTTTTGATAGCTGGGCACCATCAGCTTTCTTCACCCCTTTTGCTTGTGCACACATTTGTCTTTAGCGATTGTGTTGGGAAGGTGAGCGTCATGGAATGCCAATTTAATAGACCAAAGGGTTCTTGCATTTAGGGAATACTTGAGTGGAGACCCAATGCCCATTTGCTTTCTTTTTTTTCGGGGGGGGGGACATCACTGCCCTCTTGTGGGAGTGGGAGGCCCAGCCTTGCTCCTGGAGAGCTGCTGCTGGATTTGAGCCACCAAGACAGTGGGCCACAGTCTCACACTCAACCACTACGCCACCAGGCTCAGCCTCCATCTGCTTTCTTAATGCTAAACCTATAAATATGTGTACATAGATCTATTTCCCAATCATCACATATAAATATATTTACATATGTACATGCCTATATTTAGACCTCTATAATGTCTTTTCCCTCCCAGTTCTCTCCTCTGTTTCCTTTTACTTTCCTCTTGTCCCACTATCATAGTCAGCCTTCATTTGGGTTTCAGTAATTCCTCTTGGTTACATTGCCCCTGATCAAGCCCTATGAGGTCTCTTACACTCTTCTCACGATTAATTTTGGATAACTTATTGTTCCTTTGTCCCTGAGTTTGTCAATACCCACTTTTCTTGTCTCTCCCTCTCCCATACCGCCCCCCCCCCCAGAACTGTCATCCTGTTGTTCTCTCTTCTGGATTTTCCCGCCTGTCCCATCCAGATAGATATGCAGTGACAACAGTATGCACAAGCACAAGACCGAGCACAAAAAAGCAACAACAGAAAAGAAAACAATAGCTACAACAGCAACAACCAAAAAAAGAAAAGGAAAGCCCAGAAATAGTTCAAGGTCTATTTTTGGTCCCTTATGAGTGTTTCTAGTCGTCTGATGGGGCGCCATGCCGTGGCCCCACAGTTTATTTTTGGTGTTCCCTGGAGACTTCATTATTCTGCTCCCCTTGTTGCTCTATTGCCATACGCCACCTTGGTGTGGTGGGGTCAGGGCAGGTCTAAGCACCCAAGTTAAAGCTTTAACCTCTGTGCCACCAGCGCACCTCTCCTAGAGAGGAAAGCCCAGGAAACCATATGGGGCAGTTCTGCTCTGCCCGGCCCACCACTAGATTAAAGAGAAGAAAGAGCAAGATGGCTGTGTGGACACTGACCAACCCCATGTTGAGTCTGATTCCACTTGACGGCAGTGAGTGGAGTTGACCAGACCAGATGCTCAGGCTCCCGAGGGCCATGGCAGGTTTCAGTATTAGGCGGCTGACTGAAAGGTCAGCAGTTTGAATCTTGCAGCCTGTGCCGCACAGAAAGACGAGGCCGTCTGCGTCCAGAGACTCACAGCCTTGGCCCACTGATGCTGTCTGTAGTGCTACTCCCTTCTAAGATTGAAGAGTGTGGAGCACAGAGTTTGACGACTTGTGTGGTGGCCTTACCCTGGGTAGGCAGCCTGGGTCTCTATCCCGCCGCCTGTGCCACCAGGCAAGACGGCGCTGTGACAGAGCAGCCTGGCATTTGGGAGCTAGCTCAGGGTGCTCATCTGTTAGAGGGGCCACGGGCTCAGGTGGCTCCCACACCCCCCTCGCCCTGACTTTGTGATTCAATGAGGTTCCTGCTTCCTCAGTCTTCATCATCGTGGCCCCGAGTCAGGAGGACTGCCCTCAGTGGTCTGCATTGACAGATGGGGCCTCACAAGAGTCCCCTCCCAGGCCAAGTGCCATGGGGCTGGCACTCAGGGCATGTTGAGAGGCTCCTGCATCTACTCCCATGGCACCCTGCCCCATGACAGCACTGTCTAGTGGTGTTTGAATTACTTGTGTTGTCTGTCTTCCTCTCTGATTGTCTGGTTCAGGGAGGAAGGGCTTGTTTCACTTGTGTATTCTCAATGTCAAGCCCAGGGATTGGCACAGATCAGAGAACAAAGAAGAGCTACAGAGATGGGTTTATGGATAGATGGGTGGACAGTTGACGACAGTAGACGGACAGACAGGTTGGTGGGTGGGAAATGGATGAAAGGATAGGTGGGCGGGTGGATGAATGCATGGGTAGATTGATGGATGGGTGGAAGGATGAACGGGCAGATGGATCAAAAGTACTTCTGTGATGGTAGAATTGGTTCTTTTTGGAGCTTTGACAGGTTTTACGCAATTCACATGTAGACTTTCCTTTTGTAGTTCTGTGTTCATTGTGAATAGAACGTTCAAAAGACTTCTGATTGACCTGCCTTTTCTATACCCCAGGGCCTCTCTCTCAAACAGACTGGAGCAGAAGCTCACCCGGGCGTGATTGCATCCAGCAGAATAACTAGGACTGGCCAACTTCCTGCAATATTTCCGTGGCCCTATCACTGATCGGAGACACTTAGTCTTCTGGCTCCATTTCCCCCTGAATAAGGCACTTTGAGATGTCAGATTGTCCTGTGTAAAATGCCAGGAAAGCAACATGTCACTGACGGATTGGTTTGCCTTTTATCTTAAATCTCAGGTGACTGCCCTAAAAATAAAAGAGGGAGCGGATGTGGTTCTCTGGGGAAGCCTGGCATTGTTGAGAATGTCTTTGTCTTGACCTCTCCCCTGACCTGGAGGGTGTGGCTACAGTTTCCACCCCTCAGTCCTCCAGGTCGTGAAAAGGGGCTCAAACTGCGTAGGGAGCCTGGTGGGACTGTGGCTGTGCGTTACCCACCAGGTCGGCGGTTCAAAGCCACCAGCTGCTGCTCTTTAGGGAGGACGGTGTCCCTGTCTCCCCAGTCAGCACTGCTGGAGTGCCAGCTGCGTGCGTGGGGTGATAGGTGGATGATAGACAAGTAGGTGGTGGTGAGGGGTAGGTGATGGGTGACAGGCAGGTGACAACGTAGGTGCCTGTGTGAGGGGATAGGCAGTTAGGGGATATGATAGGTGGGTGGTCGATAAAGTCGGCGGGTGTGGACTGATGGGTCAGGCCCTAGGTTTCCAAACTTATCCGACCTACGGCTTCCTTTTCAGGGGGAGAAAAAAGAAAAGACTTACATCCCGGCAGTGAAAACCATTTGTACCACTGCCCCTAAGCCAGGACCGAGCTCACTGCCATCCAGCCTATCCCGACCCATCGAGGCCCCCTGGCACATGGTCGCCCCATGGGTGTCAGAGACTGTCCCTCTAGGGGAGCAGCAAGTAGCTGGTAGTCTCCAGCTGCTGACCTGGTGGTTAGAGCCCACTGAGTTCTCCACAACACCCCTTTAGCTCTTAATCCTGTGGAGGTGTCTGCTTTTGAAGCCGCCCCCCCCCCCTCATATTCTTCTAGCCCACTGCCCGGCGGAGCAATTGTGCTGCCGGTTCAGGGAGACACTGGGTTTATGAATTGTGGCCTTAGACCCTGGGGTGGGGTCTCTGTGAACCCTTGGTCCATCCCTTTCTCCTGCTCTCATGAGCCCTGTGACTGATTGACTGACTGTACTGTGGGTTCAAGGCAAGGCTCACTCAGGAGCTGACCCAATCCCTAAGGAAGGCCAGTTCCCCCACTCCTTCAGCTCTGAAGAAAGCCGCTACCTGCTCTCTATTCTCGGTCAGCCCTCAGAATGGCTGCCCCCTAAGCTGCCTCCTCCGTCCCACCCCCCCACCCCCCAATGCCACACAAAGTGAATTTGTGAAACAGGAGCCCAAAGCTGGGACAGTTTCCACGCACAGCCCAGAGTGGGGAGGGGGGACCAGGGACATCAGTGCGGTGGAGAAGGCCTTGATTTCCAGATGGGGTAGGGCTGGGGTGGGGCAGGGGGACACTCCGCTCCCTGGAGTCCCCACATCGTCAGTGTTGGATGACAGCCTCAGGGCCACGAGACCCTAGCGGGTGCTCTCTCCTAAGCCCTCAGTGGGTCCCACACGGCGTGGTCACTCACGCCCCGTGCTTCCGTCTCCAGGGGAGGCCAGTGCGTCCACCATGTGGGATAACAACGCGTGGACCTTCTTCTATGAGAACAGCACAGACGGCGAGCCGCCCTTCCTGACCCAGGACTTCATCCACGCCATCCAGCCCCACACCAAGCTGATCGTCATGCTCAGGGACCCCGTGGAGCGGTGAGTCCGAGGGGCGGGCGGCCATGGCCCTGCTGGCTCACAAGCACGCTTCATATTTGCCTCCCCCTCCCTCGACGTGTCTCTGAGACTTAGGACTGAGCCAGTTTATTTCTGTGGGTGCCTGGAAACAAAGTCCCCTCCCCCCCAACCCAACACACAAAGGAGAGCGGTGATATATTCCTCTGGCTGTGAACCCGACAGCACAGGAAGATGGACCCATCGCAGGTGAGGCTTCTAGGCTCAGCTTCCATTTTCCCCAAGGAAAAAATAATGGGAAAAATGCATACATACATATACGGCTATCTATTTACCTAATTATATATCTATATATAGATATATGTTTACTTGTGCATAATTTTTAACTCTTCCACATTCACCTTGTTGACATGTTCAACTCCGTGGCATTACGATCACACTCACCGAGGGGTGCAAACCATCACCGCCTCTATTGCCGATCAGCCCAAACTGAAGCCCAGTGACCCTCAGCAGTAGCCCCCAGGCCCCCCGTTTCTGGTGGCCACTCACAAACACTGTGCTTTTGTCTCTTAGAAGTGGATTCAGACTATGAGACTGAAAACTGTCCTGTCATAACAATGGATTGGGGTTGATTGCATCCAGGAGTTTCAAATGGAGGTGACTGGAGAGTCAAACAGTAAGAGAGCCCTGAAGCTCCCTCCCTAGGTCTCTCTGGCCCTGCATTGGAAGGAAGTTCTGGGAGTGTAGGGTTTTCACACCCCACTGTCTGGAAGCACGGGGAGCTGCGGCTTGGCTCCTCCTCTGACCCTCTGACCTTCCTGGAAGCTGAAGGTTTCCCCAGAGGATCTGGGCCATCATTGGTCTCAAAGGTCCCTTTTTAGGAATCAGGTCTTCAAAGGCTCAAGGGGACACCGGAGGGCAACGGCCAGAGCAGGGCGGGTGACTCCACCTGGTGGGAAAGCCAGAACCCTGGATTTGAGGCGAATGAGGGTTTTCTCAATGCACCCCTTGTCCCTCTGTGTCTGCCTCGGTTTGCATCGATGCGTGCTGGTCTCGAGGTGTTCGTGTTGAAGGGAAAGGGCCCGTTGGGAGAGCAGTCCGTTTTCACCACACAAGCAAGGTTTGTGCTCCCCCACCCCCCTTGGTCTCTCTTTTTAAATAAACAAACTTAACTCGCAATGTCACTGCTATTTCTTATGTAAATATTATTCTCAGGGCAATCCTTGGTGTGTTTAAACACATCGCAGTTGTTTTCTTAGCCATGGTGACCTTGGACCCTTTTGCCTATGGTGAATCTGACCCCTGGACCTGGGAGAGGGGGTTTCCTCCTTGGGGTGCAGTCAGGACTTGTAACCCTGTGTGTGTGTGTGTGTGTGTGTGTGTGTGTGTGTGTGTGTGTGCGTCCGCCTGCTTGGACTCTGTGTCTCTTTCATCTTAGCGCTTCTGCGCCCTTCCTTGTCAGTGCCCCGCTTGCATGTGCTTCTCGAGCTTTTCTGGAGAAGCCAAGAGGGAGGCGTGCCAGAGAGAGCTGCTTTGTCTTCACAGCCAGGGCGTGCCCAAGGTATTTTGAACAGAGGTAGCTCCGCCCAGCCTGTGCCTGGCGCTGTCATCACTGAGGATGCATGCTGGGATTGAGGATGCCTGTTGGGACTGTCAGCTCTTAGGGGAAATCATTTTATCCAGTGCTCCCCTCCCCCCACCCCCAACAGAGATAAGCCCCAGTCTGTCCCAGTATCCCCCAAGACTCAAGAAAGCCTTTCAGCCCATGGGAAAATTCTTCCTGACTTTGAGCCCACATTTGGCTTGGGGAGGCACCCCTGGGTCCCATTACTTGCCCGTCCACCAGAGTCTGAGCCTTGTAGAGCCTGCCTGCCCCTCAGCTGGGGACCAGCCCCCCTCCAGTCCACCTCTTTTTCCATAGCTTGCTTGTCTGCGCCCCGCCCCCCCCCCCAACTTCCAATTGTCAGAATAATCGTACCTGTTTGTGGTGGTATTTTAGCTTGCACAGTGGGAAGTCATACAGGAGCATTCCATTATCTTTCCATTCTGTTTTTCCAGGAATTTTTGCAAGTGCCCTCTTCTTAGACAAAGGGAAAAAGTGCTTATACTCCCCCGCTCAGAGTTGACTCTGTGTGTTGTGGTGTGTTTTCTGGTGGATGCTGTTGTTGTTTCAGGATGCAAGTGAGCTCAGTGAGCAGGGTCGTGCACGCGCGCACGTGTGAATACACAGACACTGGTGAGCACGTGTGGCAGCAAAGAACTGGTTTTAGGGTTGCTTCTTTCACTCAGCATTGTAACCCCAATGTCACATTTTAAGGTCGCCCTGGCTGCTCCTCTCACCCCTAAGTTGGAATCTATGTGCACACCCCTTCCTGGAGCTCTCAGACCAGATCTCACCCCTTCTTCAGACCCTGCCCCAACTCCCGTTGTTCCAGCAGACAACAGATGCTGGCTCTGGGGGCCGCTCCCACTGGCTCTGTCTCCGGTGTGTCTTCCAGCCTCTGAAATCCTGTCTTCCCTCCTATCCCAGGCAGTGCTGGCCTTGGAGCGACCCCCATCCCGGCCTGGAGGCTCCCATGCACTTCAAGGCTGGCTGTCGGCACCTTCCTTGCAACATGGGCAGTTGGCACAGGGCAGTGTCGCTCTGTGCAGACAGACTTACATGATGGTCTGCCTCAGCAGGACAGGCCCCCCTGGGCCCACCCCTCACCACCTGCCAAGGTGTTTTCACAGCTGCGTGGCCCCCTCGCCCAAGCTGCACTTGTTGGGCGCATTCTTTCTCTGGAGTGACTATCCCTGCCTTTGAGCCGTCACTGGCTGGGTGTTAGTGATGAGCCAGATGTTTCTGGGAAACAGACCCCAGGCCAAGTCGGAGGTGGCATGGGAGAGCGGGGGAGAGGGAGACTGGTGCACAGTGAGAAGGCAGAAGCGCACCATCTTCTTGCTGGTCAGCTTCCCGAAGGCAAGCAAATCTTGGAAGTTTGTGCACTTCCAGTATTATTCTCCAGCACCGTAATTTTCTTTGATCTTACTTATTCAATGCCATCCGTGTTTGTGTGTGTCTCTGTGTATTTCTATTGACAGAGAGCGAGAGATAGAGCGAAAGAGAGAGAGAGAGAGATATTTAATGTCAAGGAAATGGCTCACGCAATTGTAGAGGTGATAAAGTTTTCCTATATCTTTGGGTATGATGTCTGGCTGGCGGACTTCTCCTGACATGCAAAGCTATGGAGGTTGATGAGTCCAAAATCAGCCAGTCCTACCCATGGCAGGCTTCTGGCTGCAAAGGTGATTGAATCCAAGGTCCCACGGGCTGGACAGCAGGCTGCTGCTGCTGACACCCGGGATCAGCAGGCAATAGGGCAGGCCACTGGTTCAACTCCAGAGAAGGATCCCGGCCTAGCAGAGAGCAAGCATGCTTCTCCCACACTGCATGTGAAGCAGGTCATGCTCCAGGAGACTGCATCATGGGGAATGGCGAGGTCTTACCTGCCAATCCACCGAATCCGAGGAACCCTGTCAGGTTGACTGACGTGGAAGCTTAACCATCCCAATGGGGTCCCTTGCTGGGGAACAGCGGGGGAATCAACCATGTAGCCTGGGTCGAAGGGGTCCGGGCAGCTAGAGTTGCCACCTGAGGGCCTTTCACGGGCCGCAGCCCACACGTTGACCAGGGCTGGGGCCTCCCGATCGCTTGCCTGGGGAAGGATCGGTCCCTCCCCGGCAGCCGGATGCCGGCTCTGTTGTCTGAGCTCATGGATGGAGGATGCACTCAGTCCTTTTGCAGGTGGGCAGCTTGTTGGATCCATGCCTGCAAGCCAGAGCCCGCTGTCCTCTGTGCCCAGATCACAAAGCGACGTCCTTCCCCCTAGACGGTATGACTTTGGCCACAGGCAAGCTGCGGGCTCCAGCCTGTCCTCCAGGAGACAGGATGGCACGGTGTGGACACCAGGAAGTGGGGTCATCAGGGGCTGTATCAGAAGTCACCTGCCCTACCTGCCCTCTCTGGATCCCCTCTCCACCCACCACCCCTCCCAGAAACCTTGGAAGAGGAGGCGAGAACTGGAGGCTCCAGCAGCTGGCCTGGCAAACGCCGCCTGGAGGCTGGAGTTGAGTGCGCCTACTTCCTGCCTGTGCTATGGGCACTGGCGGCAGCAGCTGCTTCATTGTTTCTTCACTGCGTGTGAGCATGTGGAACAACAGGAATGTCTCCTCTTTCTACACCCATGACTCACAGCCCTTCGGAATGGGCTGGCTCCCTGCCCGCCCCAGACACATAGGATGAGGGAGCGCGTGCATGTGTAGATCACTCTTGAAGAAACAGACCCGCGCTCCAAGCTCGAGTTCCCCTTCGGATAACTGCATCCCAGGCCCTGGCCTTGGACTCGCCAAGGGGGAGATTCCCGGGGTTGCTTGCCGCCGCCAGTGGGATTGGACCAGGCCGCCCTTTTCCTTTCCCCGGTGTGGCCTCGAGAGGGGGACAAGGGGCAAGCATGTCATCTCTGGGCTGGGTTTGCATTTTGCCCCACCGGGAGCAGTAGCCCCAGCATAGGGACTTGCCCATCCTGGGACTGTGCTGTGATACTGCTGAGTCAGTCCTCTCCCCCACCCCACCCCCCCATGGGTGCATCAGACCTTTGCCTGCCCTTGGGAAGCAGCTCGCCAGGCCCTTCTTACTGGCTTGTCTCATTTGAGAAGCTCTGCCAAGACCTGTCAGCATCCCAGCAACATGCAGGCCTCCTTGAGCCAGGAAGGGGCCAATCGCCCCCCTTGGCAGTTGAAAGGTTCACCGCGGGGCCACTGCTGCCCAGGGGAATTGTGGGCAAAGTCATGTCTGTCTCATGTAAGTGCCCAGAGAAATAAGCGAATGGGGGACCCCTCCGCCCCCACATTTCTTTTTTTTACTTTGTGGAGGAGAACAGAGGTGCGGTGGGGGTGGGGGGGAGGACTGGGAGGGATAGTCCCTGTGGCCCAAGGGGCCAGCGAAGAGTATCTCTGTGCAGGAGGTTATCATGGTTTAATACCACGGCCAAGCTTGCATCCGCTAAACCCAGCCAGTTAATTACTGCAAAGCTGCCGATGACAACGAGCAGGCTTTTTTTCTTCATTTCACGCGATTCTTAAGTGGAAAAGACGACTCTCTCTCTGGGCACTCCCCACTTTAGCCTCCTGCTCTTCCACGTGTGGGCTGGTAGGTGGTGAAGGGCTCTGCAGAGGCAGCCCCGGCCTTCACTTAGCGACTGCCCCTCTTTGCACAGGCCCCAGGGGAGAGGGCCTCTGTGACCTTTCTTTCACTTTGGAGCCCGCCTGGCTCAACCCAACCCCCCCTCCCCCCACCCGTTCTAGGATGCCGGCTCCAGAGGGGAAGTCGTGGCTCTGTGAAGAATTGGAAAGGGTTCTGCCCACCCCCACCCCCACCCCAGCCTTGTGACTTGAGTAGTTGCTTTCTCCCTGGGCTCGTAGACACTTTTTTTTTTTTTAAAGCAACCCAGTGGACTGGTTAAATAATTAATCTCTTTATGACCATGAACCGTGAGCAGATGCGGAGCCTAATGAAATGCACCCATTTAGATGTTCTCGGTCCTTTGGCCACAGCAAGGATGGGCCCAGGCTGTGGGCAGGAAGCCTGGCGGCGGCGGTTTCCTCCTGTCCGGCAGTGTGTGGCAGGGTTGGGTGGTGGGGGTGAGGGTGAGGGGGGAGGGCGCCTGCTGGGTTGAGGCAGGGCCCCGGGCAGCCTGCCAGTCCTCCACCTTGGGCAAGGGGCCTCACCTCCCGGCGCCTCGTCCCTTCTTCCATCACGAAGCCCACCCCCATCTAGTCCATTTCGACCTTGTCCATCTCTAGCAGACAGCATCATCTTTCTTCAGTGGGGCAGCTGGAGGTTCGACCCACTGACCTGCCAGGGAGCAGGCCAGCATTTAGCCCACTGCGCCACCAGGGACTGTCTTCCTTTCAGGCCAGGGGAAGGCAGAGACCCATCTCCCAGGTTGTGGGAATAAACGGCCTTGCATCCCGAGCGGCTTCGCAGTGCTGGGCAGATGGAAGGTCTGTGAGGACTGCCGCTTGTTATCATCAGTGATGTGTGTCACGTGCTTATTCATTCACTGTTAGAAGGTCTCCATTGATGCAGCCCTGCCCGAGCTCTGGGCCTGGCTTCTGCTTCGCAGGCAGGACACGGATGAGGCCAGGGGCTCGGGTGCCTTTTACCCCGTCTGCATGAGGGCTCCTGGCCCCCAGGAAGGGCCCAGAACAAGTAGCTGCCCGTGGTTTCATAGTGATCGTGGGCCTGGTTTGGAGCAGCTGCTGGTAAATGCCATTGCATACAGGAAGGAGGCGGCTCTTTCAGTAGCAGTCCCGAGTGACGGCGGGCTGTGTGGGTCCCCAGACTGCTGCGGAAAAACTCTGCGAACCCTGTGTCTAGAGAAGCAGGGGTTCCTTTGCTCCAAGGTCAGGGCTGTGCATGCTCAAAGCCCCAGCAGGACTGGGATGACGGGTGATCCTGGTCTGGCAGCTGCACCCCCTGCCCTCCGTCTGCTCCCACAGCCAGCGGTCAGACTCTGTCTCCTCGGGGTCTCTGCTTGAAAGGACTCAGGCTTGTGTGAGGACCCCCAACCCATGTCACCTCATCTTCCCCTGGCTTGTTTCTGCACAGACCTTCTGCTTCAAACCAAACCACTGCCATTGAGCCAAGGTCAACCCCCAGCAGCCCAGCAGTACAGGCAGAACTGCCCCCAGAAGTCCTGGAGAGGGTTTCCTCTGCGTGGAGGAGGATGCCCCCTCTTCTCCCCGAGGAGCACTGGTGGTTTCGAACCACTGACCTTGGGAGAGTAGTCCAGTGCACAACCATGAGGATACCTGGGCTCCTGCAGAGATCCTGTTTCCAGGTCTGGAACTCAGACCCGGTGGCACCGCACTGAGCTGTTCGATTATTCCTCAACAGGTCTGCCCCCCAAGCCCTTCAGAGTCCCTTTCTCCCTGGCGTCCTTCCCAGGAGGGGTCAGGAAATGTCGACCTCCACACTGCCTTCCTCCAAGCAGCGTTCCTACCTGACCTCCCCTTATGAGCACCAGCCCGTGCCCCCCTCCGCCCGGGCTACAGCCGCAGACTTGGAAATAGCCTCTGCGCAGAAGGCCTGAGAGAGAGAGAGAGAGAGAGAGAGAGAGAGAGAGAGAGAAAGCATGTGTGTATATTTGGAATTGCTATTGGAAACAGCCCCAGCCAAATGGGACACCCATCTGTGCAGGGGGTGCGGAGGGGGCGCTGGGGCGTGAGAGCAGGAGGTGGGATTACAGGTTGGGGGCTGGGAGCCCCCAAAGTGGCTGTTCTGCCTGAGGAACACCCCCCCCACCACCCCCATCAAACCCAAGCCTTCCTCTCTGGGCCTTCTCCCCAGTAGTCTGCCCTCCAACCCTTCTGCTGGTTGGAGAGGCCATTGCTCCCACGATGCTGCCCCGCAGGGGGCCGCATTCTGCTCACACTCTGGTGTCTGTACCGCTGGTGATGTGTCCCGAGACGGCCACGGGCCTGCGGGGCTGGCATGGTGTACTCTTGAGAGCAGTCAGTGCCGGCTGAGCCGGGCACAGCTTCACTCGACCGCCTCCTGTGCTGGTATTGATGGTAATGCCAGGCACAGACATGTCACTTCACCTCCTCCTACCTGGACTTGCAGCGGTTGTGCTAGCTGCCCGCTCCAGCTTCCGGGGTCCTGGTGGGTCCTTGCTCTGAGGGGCCCACTGTCTTCCGAGCCATGTGAAGGCCTCCGAGATTATGGACTCACCCTCTTCTCCCAGAGAGCCTGTGGGGGTGGGGCGGGGATCACAGAAACTGTGGGCCGGATGGGTTCTGATCAGGGTGGAGGGGAGCCCGAGGGTGTAGGCCGAGCCAGCAGTGCCCCTTGAAAGCTTTACTTTTTGCTCTGGGTTCCTTCTCTCTTCTCCGTGGACACCTGACTTTGCGTCCATGGTCCTCGTGGTCACAGTCCTTGTGGCCCCGGGACCTCAGGGAGGGAGGAATGCTGACAAAAGGGACTCTCAGTTTCCTAGGTATTGGGGGTTAGAATCCCAGTGGGAGGCAGATTGGGGGAGACATCCATGATGTCCTTGCCGACAGCCCCTAGAGGCTTTGCGGATGGGACCGGAGCTGAAACCCTCATGGGATACCATCTTGACCGACCCTTGCACTGTGCGTGAAAGTGTCCCTGAGTGGAAGCTCGGGCTGGCGATCTCTTTCTGGAAACTGAGGGAGCCCAGTTCTGCTTGCATCCTGGTCTGCGTCTCAGTGGCAGGGGACCTGGGCAAACACGCTGAGCCCATGGGCGCCTGCACGCACACGTGGGAGGGTTTGCACATCGCTCTCCCCGCCCCTAATGTCAGGTACGTGGATGGCAAGGGCTGGCTGGTCCCAGGGAAACTGGTCCCCGTGACCGCGTACACCGTGTGCCCAGTCTCTCTCGGCAGAGGCGCAGCTGGGGAGATCGGGCTATTATTGCAGGCCCATTGCCCCGAGGGTCGCTGGGCAGTGTGCCGGAGTGCCTGCATGGACAGACAGACAGACATGCTGGGGGCCCGTGTGGGACAGGGCGGGGGGAGCCTCTGCTTGGTCTGGAAGAGCGGCGCTGGGGCTTGATCCTTGACTGGCCCAGAGATTTCCCCCTCGGGCCCCCGCGGGTGGAGCCTGGCGCCCACGAGCGCTGAGCATGCCCTCCGCTTGTCTTCGCAGGCTGTACTCCGACTATCTCTACTTTGCCAGTTCCAACAAGTCGGCGGATGACTTCCACGAGAAAGTGGCAGAGGCCCTGCAGCTGTTCGAGAGCTGCATGCTGGACTCGTCGCTGCGCGCCTGCGTCTACAACAACACGCTGAACAACGCCATGCCGGTAGGGGGCCGCCGCTGGACTTCAGCGCAGATGCTCGCCGTCTGTGTATGCGGGTGCACATGCCGTGCACTGGGCCCGGGTCACAGATGTGTGAGTGGGCCTGCAGAGGGGCCCTGAGTGTCCCCCCGCACCCCACCACTGTCCTTTCGAAAGAAAAGGTCCCATCACGGCGTGTCCCAGGAAGCACAGTTGGCAGGCCGAGCACACGGGCCCTGGGACTCCTGCTCTCAGGTTGTCCTGTTTGGGGTTGATTTGAAAAATACCCCCAGGGATCTCCATGGCTGAGTAGCGTCCGTGCACCCTGCCCTGCTTACCTTCCCCTTGGGAAAGGGCCTGTCTCTCGCCTCTGCTTGGCTCTGCCCCCAGCGCCTCGCGAGTTGTGAGTGGCGATTTGCGCTGTCCAGGATGGGCAGCAGGGCTGGGGGTGGTCCAGGGCTGTCGTAGAGGCCCCTCCTGCAGGGCCGGTGCAGCAGGTGCATCTCCCCGAGTGAGCACGGTGTGGTTCCCCGCTCTGCTCAGCTGGGCCTGCATGGCAGGACAGGAAAAGACACCGTTTGAGATGGGTGGGTGAGGCCAAGACAGGGAGGAGGGGAGGGGTGGGGCTACAGAAGATTCCTTAAGAGTACTGGGGGCTGCAGGGGGACCGTGGCTGAGGGCAGGTGGTCGTGGAGGCTTAAAAAACAATCAGGAGGAAGACCGGGATTCTGGTCAAGTCGGCCAGGAGTGGGGTCATTGGGAGAAACCAGAGACGGCGCACGCCTTCTGGGGCGACACCCAGCACGCCTTGCTGTGGTTAAGGGTGCTGTCACCAAGCCACCCCTGGAGCCTGCTGAACCCAGACCTTCGCCACCCCGGTGTGTGGGCTGGATGGCACCGAACTTGCCTTTGTTATTGTTTATTATTATTTTACTGTCAGAGGATCATCCACACTGGGTCCAGCGGAAGAGGGAAGAGCCACATCTGGGAGACTTCTCCCAGCCTGGACGTGGTGGAGGACATGGGAGTCCCTTTCCCAAGACTTGGTCCATTCTGGGAAGACACTGGGCACCTACTCTGTGCAGGGCACCAGATTCAGGGCAGGGAGAAGCCCCCTGTCCTCCTGAGGCTCCTGCCCCCTCCTGCTTGCTGCCCGTCCAGGAGGGACTCCAGCTCTCGACCTAGGGCCAGAGTCTGTCTTGAGGGGGCAGCTCAGGGGTCAGGCCAAGGCAACAGAGACAGTGCTTATGTCTGCCTTGTGTTCCCTGAATGCCCCTGTGTCTTTCTTGTACCCCCTCTCTGTCCCCGCGCCTCTGCTCTGCCTCTGTGTGCCTCCCCTGCACGTCCCCGTGTGTTCCTGCAGCTGCAGAGACTGTGACAGACACTGGCGTGTCCAGCACGGGTGACAGCACACTTGGCCCCCGGTCCCTCTGCTGCTGCCATTAGCTTGTAAAACTCCATGCAGAGAAAATCGGGGAATTCCTGAGCGTGACCCACGGACATGGCTTGAAGTGCCAGCAGCCTGCTGACAGGCATGAGTGCACCTGCCACCGGGAGGATCCCATGCTGTCTAAACCTGCGGGGAATGGGGTGGGGTGGGGGGGGGCCACCATGGCCACTCACCTGTGTACACAGAACGGTTTTCTTAGAGGCATTTCACTGCCACCGAGACAGCTACCAACCTGGGTGCCCAATCTGTGTCAAACTCCCCGTCCTTCCCCTCCAGGAAGGGTAGGTTCTCCGAGGAAGGGAGCTTTGCCAGCCCCTCCCTGCCCGGTCTCGGCCCTCCCTTGGGTGGCGCGTGAGCCTGTGAGGCCCACCTCTGTCGCGGCATCTGCCCTGCTTGAGGTCTTTCTTGGGGTGAGTGTACAAGGGGGTGCTGGAGGCAGCTCATGAACTTCAGAGAGAGCACCCCCTGCCGTCCTGGCATGGAGAGGTGACAGTTCGGTGTCTGCACGGGTCCTGCCAGGTGTTTCCTGGCACCCCTGGGTTGAGCTGGGAGGAGAGGAAATGGGAGTGGGGCCTTCTGCAGGGTCAGCTCACTCAGTAGGCAAGGTAAGCAGGGCTTCCTGGTGCTTGCTCACTAATCTGTAGTCAACACTCACACCTGGCTCTCTGCACATCAAAGACTCGACTCGGAGGCCTGGCTGGCTTCTCTGTCTCTCCCGAGCCAAAGGCTCCTTCTCCGCATTCCCAGCCCTCGACAGGTGGAGCCCCCCAGACAGCAAGCTCAGCACGGTGCCCCTCAGAGATGAGGGAGACTCAGGTGAACTGCTCCCTGCAGGTTAATATGTAAGCACAAGGAAGCCCATGCTTACTTTGCTGATTGGGTGCTAGACTCCCGGGCCTCAGAAAGAAGAACTCGGTGGTGTTGGCATTTGCAGCTAGCTTGGGGTGAGTGGAGTAGGGGGGACCAGGAGGCGTGTCAGCAGAAAGAAGCCATGGCCTCGCTCAGGGCTCCTCAGAAGTGCTCAGCAGGGCTTCATGCACGACACGCTTGATTGGTGGTTGGAAGCCGCCGAGAGGCATCTGGTGCCTCCTTCCCTGGACAGCCATGGAAAACCCCGCGCAGTCCGGGTCTGTTCTGATCGTGCCAGACTCTCCAGCAGCCGGGGTGGGGGGGAGGGGTCCACCCAAGGGCCCTCTGAGCAGCGCAGAAGTCCTCCATGAAGGGCCCTTCCAGCCAGCACTGGCCAGCACAAGTCTGTGTGGTAATCGCACCCTGTGGCTTTCAGGCAAGTGTGTTCCCGGGCTCATTGCTGATGCCACCCTCTCCTCTGTGTGCAGGTGAGACTGCAGGTGGGGCTGTACGCGGTGTACCTGCTGGACTGGCTCGGGGTCTTCAGTAAGGAGCAGTTCCTCGTCCTGCGCCTCGAAGACCATGCGTCCAACGTCAGGTCCACCATGCGCAGGGTCTTCCAGTTTCTGGACCTCGGTAGGGGTGCTAGTGCTGCTGGGCGGAGGAGGCAAGCTGTGTGCAGACATTGACTCCGAGGGGCTCCTGAGGCCAGGGTGAGGGTGGGTGGTTGGTTCCACACGGGAGCCGTAGCTCTGAGGGGGGGGGGGGCTGGATTGGTGTCACTCCAGGGTATGTACAGACCCCAGGGGAGCAGGGTGGGGTGGATCAGAGAGCCTAGGGCTTGGAGGGGGTTGTGGACGGGCGCTTTGTGGTTTCACGTGTTATTGGGGACCCTCCATCCCTGGGTTTTGGCAGGTGGCCAGGGCTTGTGGGCCTCTCCAGTCTGAGAATGCCCGGCCACACTGATGGAGGGGGGCACCCCTTTCCTTCTCAGACCATTACTTTGACTTTGGGGGGTCCCTGGGGTGCACAAGGAGAAGCCGGGGTGGCATCATGTGTGGTGTTGGGCTGCTCACCACAAGGTGGCAGGTGGGCAGTGCCAAGTGGGGACAGTGGACAAGGTGGGAAAGGCAGCACCGTGACGCCCAGGGACCGCCACACTGCCCATGGGGCTTCTGAGCCTGGAAGTCTGCAAAGAGCAGCCGGCTGTGGGTGGGAACCCTTAGCCCACAGCCCCAGAAACGGGGCCAGGAGGGAAGCTGCAGGTGCAAGCGGAGTGTGGGCCCCAGCAGGGTCCCCCCAGCCTCTCTCCTCCCCTGGGGGCAGCCCCTCCGATGGGGGAAAGGCTCACGGATTTCGATCTCAGAGCTCCTCCTTCGAAGAGCAGGTCCTGTCTCACCAGGCAGAGCGGGGCCCACACAGCGCCTTCCCTTCCCGCCCCCGCTGCTGCCCGCCTCACCGTTTCCTCTCCTTCCAGGGCCCTTAAGTGAGAAGCAAGAAGCCCTGGTGACCAAGAGCCCGGCCTCAAACACGCGGCGCCCCGAGGACCGCAGCCTGGGGCCCATGTGGCCCGTCACACAGAGGATGCTGCAGGACTTCTACGGGCCCTTCAATGCCCAGCTGGC